>SJJU01006680.1:0-36799 GCA_012932125.1 Conopomorpha cramerella
TCAATGAGAGATATATTTGCATGAACCTTAAATGGTTAATTGGCGTGACTCATACACATATTACTACATATTTATAAAGGCAAACGTTTAGTTTGTATGTTCGTTATTCCTTCACGCAATAATTACTGAACGGAATTTAAAGAAGCTTTACAACAGTATATCTTACTACCTGACACGGCAAACGATGTTTTTCTCTAATATACGTAATTAACAGTGTTCCCCAGCTATCATATGCATGTATTGCCTTCCTTAATCATCACTCTTATCTACTAAAGAAAACCGCATCAAAATCCGTTGCTTAGTTTTAATGATAGGGACGAACAGTCAAATTTAATTTAAATCTGTTCAGTAGTTTCGGCGTGAAATCGAGACAGACAGAAAAGAGTTACTTTCGCATTTATAATATTAGTATAGATTCGTGAACATGTAGGCTATATTTAATCCCGAATTTCCCACGGGAACGGGACAAACTGCGGGTAACGTCGCCGGGGTACATACTGTGGAGGAGTCTGTGTTTCCTGCGCAGTACAGTCTAAAGTTCTTCAAGTCACTGGGGTGAATAGGTACCTAATGAACAAGCGTGCTCTATCGTAGACCAGCGAAGAGCGACACGCTTAACATCAGACAGGGTGGTGGTAAAACGCTTGTTCACGGTGTTTAAAAAAAAGTATAACATAGAACTGTAAGTAGGTGTCCTACACGGAGTGTAGGCTGATGATATGCGCAAGATGGCTGGCAGAAGCTGGATGCGAGAAGCCGAAAACAGATCACAGTGGCGTGCAATTGGAAAGTATGGGCTGATGATTATGTAGGTACATAGTTAAATAAATAAATATAAATATTATACAACAACACACACATTGCCTTCATCCCATGTTAAGTAGCTAAAGCACTTGTGTTATGGAAATCAGACAACGAAATATACTTAATTAAATACTTTTTTTCTTTTCTTTTAAATACATACTTATATAAATAAAATACCCAGACACATCCAACAAGTACTTAAAAGCTCATCACCTAAATACCTGCCAGCGGTGGGAATCGAACCCACGGCCCTACGGAGCAGACATGCTGACCACTACACCAACGGGCCCGTCAGTTAGTTAAATATTTGCACTTTCCTTCTCAATACATAGAACCATTCCAAGTAATAATCAGTTTTCTAAATAACTATATAACTAAGCATTTTCCTCATATCACGGACGTAACCTAACCTAACAAAATATATTAAAGCCAAAGATACATACAACGTCTAACTCTCGTCAGTGTTTTCAAGTTTACACAAGGCAATATGAATGACTAACGTTATTATATTACATTAGTAAATACAATGCTGGTTTTATGTGTTCAGTGCGTAATCATTCATTTATTAGATTAATTCAATAACTTTGAAAAAGTCTACTGACAATTTTTATGTACAACAATTTTTCGCTACTCGTTGTAATCTACCTACTTCGAAGCGCGTCGTCTGCGTCTACGTCTCTTGTCTAATCATTACAAAGTATAAAGCAAAGTCTCTTCCCGCTGTCTGTCCCTATGTATGCTTAGATCTTTAAAACTACGCAACGCATTTTAATGCGATGTTCTTTAGTTGGTAGAGTGATTCCTGAGAATGATTTATATATATAATACATGCATATAATAGCAGAGAAACACCATTAATCTATTATATAAAAATCAAAGCCACTTTTCGTTGTCATTCCATAACTCCGGAACGGGTGGATCGATTTCGCTAATTCTTCTTTTGTTGTGCTCACTAATGACAGCAGAAGGTTCTTATGAAAGAAAAAAATGACATCCACTGCTGGGCACAGGCCACCATGTTAATAGTTAAGACAGGGCAACGTCTGTCGAGTCCACTAGTAATTTATATTGGCAAAATAACGTTTGCCGGATCGGCTAGTAACATATATAAAATAGCCTGTTTCTAATTCTACGGGAACGGAACAAGATGCTTGTAACAACGCCTGGATAACGTAAAATACTATTTATCCATAATATGAACTCCGAATCAGGCTAAAATTAGCCTCATCATCACCAGCCGCATGTCGTCCTCCGCCGGACGAGGATGCTGCTACTGACTGCTTACCCAGTGATTTCCATGATCATTTGGATCCCCCAATGATCGCCACGCTTGGCAGGCATGTTGGCGATCGCAGTGGTGTTGTGGTTTAACTCACAGAGAGCACTGCTGCCCGTCCTCTGGAGAGTTCCTTCTCCTCTTACGACCCCCACGATCGCATACGTTAGGCTGGGGTGGTGACACGTGTAATCCATTCGCCGTCAACTTAGCGAATAAAACGTGACCTATCAGTCTCCAAAGGATCTGCCCATTAGGGATTATGGAAGCTAGTTTATTGTATGTAAGTAGGTATAGTCGTAAAATAATACAAAATAGTTATTTGCTTTGGGAAATACCAAGTGACGCCTTGGACTAAAATATTAACAATAGTGTGATACAATATACACTTACCTACTTACCGTAAGTTATTTGAGGAACTATTTTGACATTCTGTTATGTACACGAGCAAGTAAATATATGCCTGAATGGAAAATATTAACAAACACAGCTTTTGTATTGTGAAAAACATCTGTATGTAACTATGTAGTAAGTTCTTAATCCATTTTAGGCATTTTAAATTGCACAAAGGTAATAATTTCAACATACTCTCGCAATATAGGTATCTAGTGTACACAAGCAGCAGTATTTAATAAGTTAAGTATCTACTTGCCTACTTTTTTATATAGAACAGTTTTATTTTATTTGCATTTGTTTTTCAATTTTATAACTTACTTGGTTTCCGCCCGCGGCTTCGCCCGCGTGTACCTCGGTTATATTGCTGTATAAAGTACAACTATAAGAAAACTTATCTTTCCTACGGAAAATTCTAAATTTCCCTCGGGAATATCAAATTTTTCCGGGATAAAAAGTACCCTATTATTTAATCCGGACTTCTAACTTTGCAAAATTTCAGAGCAATGGGTTCAGTAGTTACAATATTAGTAAGGATATCTTAACACATTGGCGGACAGTAAAATAGACACAATAGATGTTTTATTGTTATGACGCTATAGGCGTTTACTGTCCGGGAAAGAGTTAACTATATTTTCTGGGTAACAATACCTAAAATGTTGCCTACAGTATTTTTAAACCCTAATTATCTGAACCTTGAAAATGGATACAATATCAGATCCTTTTAATAAGAAGCGGAAAATTTTCAAATTATTTCAATTGAAGAAACAAATAACATTATATTTTGTCGTAGTAGTCCTTTACGCAATCTCCGTCATCTATTAGAGGCATAACACTCTTTTGACTAACTATAATATTGAAAAGAAATCGCTGAATTTCAATGTATGTGTAGCGGGCCACCGTAATAAAACAACGATCCCTGTTGCTTCGAGATCCCGGAGTGAGCGCAAGTGGCGCCGCGGCGCGAATCGCGGCCAATACGCGCAACCGAGCCCTATGTACGTACATGCTCACCAAACTTCACATAGGAGCAGCTCGCTCGAACGCAGCCTTGCATTCGTAAAAATGTCGAAACCGGTTCCCCACACAACCACCATTACTTTCTTTCTACCTCCGACGCTCTGTCGACTAGTGGCCACTTTTTATCGACAATCGGTATCTCCATGGTAATAGTATTATTTATTCCTCATAAATAAAAGGGAATTTAAGTAAAGTTAATGGTCCCGGGAAGCTGTCTGTTACGGTAGATGACGTGATAAACTCGCGCGCCTCTATTGGACGCTGGCCGGTGATGTAATGTTGGTGGTGACAGGTTGCTACACGTACTGTGTACTTCACTTGGGATAGGTGCCTAAGTATTTCCGGTATGTTAGCGACTATGTGTTCTATTGTCAAGGAACTAAGGTGTTTAGTTTATGTTTTTGTAGGGTACCTAACGTATCTAGTTAGGGTACACAAAAAGCCTTGTATTCTTCGAGTCTGTCAATTAAAACTTATTGTGATTTAACGAGGAATGAACATTCCACAAAAGAGAGTCCGATAAAATAAAATAGTTGCACCTCTTTCTTTCCCCACTATCTTTGACAGATTGATTTTTTTAGACTCTTCATTGTTTTTTTTCGCTATGAACAAGCGTTTGACCACCATCCTGCCTGATGTTAAGCAGCGATGTCGTTGTGGTGAGCACACTTGTTCATTAGGTACCTATTCCCAGTGACTTGAAGACCTTCAGACTGTACTGCGCAGGAAACACAGACTCCGGCAAGTCATTCCACATTCTGGCGGTTCGCACTATGAAAGTAAGTGCTATGTGGCTAGAATCCAATTGGCACCAAGATTAAGCGGGGTAACCTTTACGCTTATTGGACATTAGTAGGTACTTATTAAAAACTTTGATAAGGACTACATAAGCTTATAACTAAAATTAATAGAATATAATCTCAAGAAAACATCCTCACATTTTTTTATCAGTAAAGATTGACGGCATATGTACAAAAGAGAAGTGTATAACTCCATATGTCCCATCGCAATTACCACGAGGTACGATAACAACACTGTTTCCGAGAACCGCCACATTAGCGATGAGTTTCTCGTGTTTAATTGAACAAGTGTACATGTTAACGTGATTTGATACGAATGTGCATCTATAACTAGTAACACCATACTAGTCTACCTGCCTATTCATTGTTTGTTGTCCATTGCCGGCCTTGAAGTTTCAGTAGGCGCCGGTGTGTAACAATCACCGCCAATGAACTTGAAACATGACAACTATCGGGCACCTATTCGGCTCCTAACTGGAAACACATTAAAAAAAACATCGTATCAACATCCGACGCTTTCATTCTGCCCCAATAAGTGTAAAGCAATTTTATTGGTATTTTGACCATTGGTAACCTCGTCGAGCGTTCGTATTTTAACATTTTTGAATATTTTTCATGGTCCACCGTAATAATTGAGCGAGTTTCACATGGTGGCCGCGAATAAAGTGTGCGCCCGGGCCGAGGGGGGGGCGAGGCCGGCCCGGGAGGGGTGCAGGGGGGGACATAAATATCTTGATGATTTATGGCGGAGGCGGTCGCGGGATAGGTCAGCATTATTCAATTTCGTATTTGAGTCTCGACTATACAATGAGCTTTTACTGCGCCCGCGCAGCCAGATAGCGCTCACATCTCACGCGACTACGACTTTTGTTATCGGCGCTTTTTACACCCTATTGTAATAGTGAGATTAGTTGGTGTTTGAGGGGCCGGCGCGACCTCGAACCCGCTTCACGGAACTGAGCCCCCACCCGCGCCTTATTAACACCCTCGACTAAAACAAACAATCTTAGGCCCTCGCTCCTCCAATGCAACGTAATTAACGATTGTTTATACTGATTTTTATAATGGCCGATACGCTAAAGTGGTTTAATTTCTGAGCGACAAAGACACCGCCAACCAAATTAGAGATACATTTCGTCTTATTAGCACACGGCGAGGTAAAAAAAAAATAATACATATTAAAGTAATAATTTCGGAACGAGCTTTGATCGCCTCGTGAATAATTGGCTACAATCAAATTAATTCTCAAATTCTACGGTTGGTTTACAACGTTGTAAATAGCAATAAAAGCTTAAGGCTATTATGACATTGTATAATGCGTTTGCTCTTGATTTCTGTTTGCTCCGATTATCGTCAATTGATTACATTAAGTCCTATATCGATCATCTAGCCATAAAAAAATATATTACTCACCTACCTATCGGCCGCTATAAAAACGCAGACATGCCAAAGTGTACAGCGCGCGTATATCTTTGAGAAGAGCCATTAATAGCTGCGATTCTTTAATAGCATGTACATGATAAATAATATCTTATATGAGTGAATTTCCATACTGTAGTAAGTATGTTTATAAGCCAAAAGTACATAATACGAAATGCCACTCAACACAGTGTACGGTTTACGACAATTTATAAGAACCGATATACACACATCAAAAGTGTCTAGGGATCAAGAACATTTTTAGCTCTAAAACAGTATCTAATTTATTTAAATCAAATCTATTCTTCTGGATTGTTCTCCCACCTAATTCCCCATGCCTGTATCAAAGACTTATCATCACATTTTGAATAAATTATGAATGAATTCAGTTTTTTTAAAATATATTCTTGATTGCAATCTTCTGAAATGTACTTGATGCTTAGACACTTTTGATGTGTGTATAAATAACTATGGCTGTCTACCTAATTATTAATACGAGTATATCTCTATACTGTCTTAGTTTATAGAAATAAGATCGCCTTATGCCAAATATTTATTGTCAATCAGTGTCACTGTGTTCAATACAGAGTGAATGAATGTACATTCCATTCTATACAACGTTAAAAAAAAATCACAGCACGTCAGAAAGTCTCTAGTAAATCCGAATATAGGAGCTCAGAAAAAAAAAGACACTCAACGAATGTCCATAGTTCACATACCCCCAGTATCTAAAGAAGATGACGTGTCTGCAGTCAGCTTTAGATAGCTGTTTCCTACTCAACGGCCGCTGCGCTTCCTCAGGCTTTGTCCCGCGGCCGCGACCGCGCATTGAGTGCAGTTTGACAGATAACGAGAGATAAACCAACAGCTGTATAACGTCAACGGCAAATATTTACACGTCAGAGACAATATAATTAAAATAAACACGACGAGACACGCCGACGACGTATGGCACGCTTGCAATATTAGCATTCTCTTATTTAATTAACTCTAGAGATGTAGGGGACAAAAAAAAGGGAAGGATTCGAGATTTTTTATCAATATGAATAGGCGTTTAACCACTATCCTGCTTGACGTTAAGCAGCGATGTGGTCTACGATGCAGCATACTTGTTAGCTGATGAGATGAAAATATGTGGATCAGATTGTTAGGTTTTCGGCCGTAGAATGTTCTAGAGTTGTTTGATGCATGACGCACTATAGCTGTACGATGTTTCTGGAAAGCTTAATGTCGATTTGTCGCTAACGATCGTGTTTACTTCATTCGAAGGAATAATGCAAATTACAATTTAAACATGAGTAGTTTCATATCGAGCAACATCAATGGGATTTACTTACGTAGTTATTTTTTAAGTTTGCAAAATGTTGTTTCAATGTTGATTACCTATTTATTTCATTTAAAAAGTTACTTCTTACGTTGAATAAATGTTTGAATGTAAAATTCTTATAATCAATGGAGATTTTTCATTGACGTTTTACTGACAGGTTTTTGGGGTTAAGAACTGTCATTACTATCAAACTTTGTTTAGAAAGTACGCCCGAAAATCGGTCAGAAAAACGTCAAAGAAAATTCGCCAATCCGATTTAATTTTAAGTTTATCAACATATTACTTCCGTACTACCTAATTTTCTTTTTAACTAAATTACTTCTAATATTAGTAAGTTCAATCTCGTACCTTACAGGTTGCTCTTTGATTCTACATGCAGTTTGCATTGATCATACCTACAATTCTACTGAAACACTAAACAATGTGTCGAGGTGTGAACGTTCGGGAAACAGAAATTGCACATTTCGTCTCTTTTTGATCTAAATCCACCGCACAGCAGTTCAAACACCTTCCTCTCCGATTTGTTTATATTCTTCGGTACCTATTTACACCAACTTTCAGCTGAAACTAATGCGAAACGGATTAAATGTAATCACTGGGCTTGTAAATCTGTACGTCTTATAGTGAAATGGGTCAAAACTGTTGAGGATTTATAACAGGGCGAGCGTGAAAATGGTGTTGCGATTCCATTGCTTCTTTACAGTGACGTCGGGCTCGTCGCTCTGTACTGTACTTTTCTTTGTACACGTTGCAATTTCTCTGCAACACATTGTCATATTTGTGAGCTCGTTCGAGGCGCGGTATGTAGGCAATGGAGATCCACCGGGGAGATTAGCGCATCCATTTGCGGGAATGCGTTATTTACGCACGCAAAAGTGTTTCTGCCTATCGATGACGCAAGTTTGTAATTTGTTTGGATATGGTACAAATGTTTTGCAATGGCGCAGCGTTCGCCGGCTTGTGGTAGTGCAGGACGATTGGTTTCCTTTGTTAAACATACTCTTATGATCACGAAATTTCCGCTCTGAAATTGCTAATCAACTTTAGTTTTCCTACAAGGTGGGGGAAATCAGGCTGTTTACGTGAAAGCGTCATTAAAAACCTGTCCTGGGTGTTGTGATCAGAATCGCAGTTAGATTAAACGGCGCGAGCGCAACTTAACCAGTGATTACACTCTGTGATAATATCTTTGGACGTGTCGTGAGTTCTGGTTAACTTCATTACTGAGCTCGTTACCAATGTTATAATATTATGTGCCAAGGCAGAAGCGTCATACTGTAAAATGTTATTTAGTTACCGAGGTATATATAGAAGGGTTTGGATCGAACAAGAGTTTGATACTTCAGACGTTGTTGAAATGAAATGCTTGTTTACATTTTTATGTGAAAAAATGTAACGAGTACAATTAGCCCCAGTTCGTGATGTAAGTGGGCATGTTACGTTGAATCGCTAATCAATTGAACAGTGCACACATACCCGGCCGAAATAAATTCAATACAAAACGATGAGGCGGCAACAAATAATGGCGAACAAAGTCTACTCCCCTTTGGCACACTCGCCATTGACAATCCATACAATCGGATGTAATTGAGGGAATATAAAAGCTATAGTAAATCAGGCGCTAGGAGTTGGCCGTCGGGCGTCGGGCACATGTCGGGCGCGCAGCAGGCGCCCTACCCCCCGCACCTCCCCTCGCCACTCGCACCCCCCGCGGACCTTCGTCTCACCTTTATTTATATTTATTTACCTTCCCTTCATTCAGGCAGAGCCGCCCTTTTGGACCTTTTTGTCGCCGCCCGCAATAGCCCCGATACAAATATTGTGAAAGGGCCTGCGGTTTGGCTGAATTTATTGTGGCACAATTGATGTTGCGGCACCGATGACGGGCCCCGCCTGCCGCATTCCGGATAGGAGGTTCTTTTTTTTTTTTGTCAAAGGACGAGCGGATTTTTATTGTGTAAGTCAAAACGATGAGCATCATTATCGGTTATTATAAAACACACGGAGTCATCGCGGGACGAACCCGTGTAACCGACACCGCGCACCAGATGTGAAGTGTAAAGAGCGGCGGAGCCCCGCTCCCTGTCAGCCACTTAGCACCCAATTAGTTCAAGCCTCCGAGAGACTCGACCCTATTACCCTACTTGAAACCTATTACTGTTCAACTCCTAGAAAAGTTTCTGTTGCCGTTCTATTTTCCTTCAAACAGAATTGTTCCATCAAAACGATTATATCCACTTAAAGAAATGATGTTGATCGCATATCATGAACAAACGATTCCAATAGATTGTGCCAGTCAATATGATTGGATTTGCCAAGCCGCGGCGCTCCGCGCCTCAATTAATGACACCGTAATTCCGTCCACAATGCAATGATAAATGCGCTGGCGCACACATCGGATCACGCGGTGCTAGCGCGGCACCTGCCTCAGTTAACATGATAAATGGCGTATTTATTTATCCGAAGAGCCTAAATAGCTATGGTAATATTGGTCGTACGAGAGCACAAAAGGTAACAAAACAGAAAAGTTGAAAAAGGTAAACCGCGCTATTTACAAAGTGGCTAGCAGGGACCACACAGGCTCAATCGCGCCGCGCGTGCTCCCGCGCCGCGTACGAAAAAAAAAACATACACCATAGAATGGTTTCGTTATAGAGCTCGCATTTTGGCGACCGATCGTTTAGTATTTACGATGGTGCGGGTGTGATTTGTGACGTTCGGAAATGTTAATGGCAATTCGGCTCGATGTCCCTGTTTTGTCCCAATCGCATCTATGGTTATCATGTATCAAGTGTTGGTATGATCTATGTGTTAGACTAAACAAATGTTGTACGTACGTAGGTAAATGGCGAATAGTTGAAAATGTGTAATAGAGCGGCGGTGTTGCGCGCGCGCAGTGTTTACGCGCCGAGCCGACGACTGACATGTAACACTCGCGCGCCGCTCTCACGCCCGCTCAGAATGAGCTTTCTACTAAAAAATATTAAAACTCATCTCTTGCCGCCATTCAATGAAAAAACAGACAACCATTTGCTGTTTTACGCGTCAACAACGAGACATGCTACTGTATTCTTGAATGAGAATAATGACACGTTTGAAGCTTTCGTTTATTTAAAGAAAAAAAGACGAACGCTTTAAGCGAAATATTACTGAGGCGGGTTTAAAATGGCTAAGTGTTCATACGTACATAAATATCTTCACAACTGTAATTTCCAAAGGTAAATGGACATAACTTTAGGTTCAAAAGGATTCCTTCTTTCACCTTAAGCTTTAAAAGGAGTTAAGAATATTTGTAGCCTCCAGTGACCGTGAGCCCATTCTCTGAACAATTAACCGAAATCTTCATATCCTTTAATTGACTATTGCAACAGGACACGTAGTCTCGAGTAGTCGCTATATTTATTTAGAACTAGTGGACGCCCCGCGATTTCATTCGCGTAGTTTCAGTATTTCATACAAACTATAACATATATATATATATATAACCTCTATAAAGCGATGCAACCAACACGATCGGGGTAAAAAGAATTATATGTCCGTCTCCCGGTTCTAAGCTACCTCCCCACCAATTTTCAACCAAATCGGTTCAGCCGTTCTTGATTTATAAATAGTGTAACAAACTCGACTTTCTTTTATATAAATGATATGACACACATCCACAGTAAATACGTATCCCACTTTGTCGCATTACGAGTATTTCTTTAAAACTAGCTGCGAATCATTTGAATGTAATACTAGATTTACCCCGGCAGTGTTACCCGCCGTTTATCCCGTTCCCGTGGGAAATTTGGGATAACATATAGTCTATGTGTTATTCTAACGTATAAGCTATATTACTGTAAAGTTTCATTGAAATCCATTTAGTAGTTTTTATGAGAAAGAGCAACAAACATCCATCCACACATAGAAACTTTCACGTTTATAATATTAGTAGGATGTCGCGCGTCGATGTCTTTTGCAGGGCGGCGGCGGTTGAGCGTACTACGCACCACGTAGCGCCACTGTCGTAGCAGGCTTTAGGGTATTACCTCTATATTTATGTGCCTAGTACGTAACATACATAAACTAACGTGATATGTAGTAGGGTAAACACTTTCAAGCTATTGATGCGTAGATGAACGAATGAACAGTAACAATTATAGGGCTTTTCGTTGAAAAATTATTCCTTTTACAACATTTATTTTCGTTATTAAGTTACTTAATAGTAACGAAAGACGAGCTCTGACGATTTGAAAAGATGCCAGTTTCTTCCCGGTTCTTCTGGACAGTAAAAGAAATTAATCGGAACCGGGGAAGTTTACTTTACTACTTTCATCAAACTTTCTGTTATCCTGCTTCGTGATATCTACGATAAAGAAATAAACTATTTAATTTGATTTGATACGTCACTTTGTACGCTTTTACGCCGTGTATAGTGTAAAAATACTGCAATATGCGATTGATGGACGATGTCAAAAGCAAATAAATAAACACAAAACGAACGATTTCTCTTATTCTTCTAACCCTACTGATTATTATACTCGTATGAAATACGCACTCCAGCACGGAACCAACGCACTATAAAAGTTGTAGCCCACCAAATTAATTATGCTAATGTTAAGCACACATGGACTCAAGTGGCATAAGTACATACATTGCAACACACAACCGTTTCTTAACGAATTAGTCATGTTTCATACTCACACAAACGTTTTCGGGGTGTCTAATTAGAAGTAGGCGAGGACTAGTTTAATTTACAAATACATTAATGTAAATGAGGTGCATTGTTCAGGTGTGAAGCGACAGTGTCAACAAGCTGGAGGGCGGGGGCGGGGACGAGGGCGGGCGGCGGGGGGCAAGGAGGGGGGAAGGCCCTACGCCCTCCGCGGCCACCTTTGACGGCCGCATGTTTAAAAGCTACTCAAAATTCCAGGGGTGAGAGGGGTGTGTGCCGACGTGTGACTACAGCTTTGAAAGACAAGTGTTTGTGTATGGTAACATGTTTTATGTGAGGTTGAGTTATGTTGTTATGTTGTTTAAGTAGCTACATGTACTTGCTTTTATGTTGGTAGGTGATTTTACCACACTAATGGGAGATTTTCAAACTCCATAAATTTTGGTGACCAGGGTTTCTGTCAGTAATATTTCAGTACTTTTTTAATTATTTGGGTAAGATATTCAAACTTCAGACACTTTTGTAACATGTGAACAAACAATAAATAAATTGGAGTTAGTAATTTCGTTGACATTTATCCCCCTGATACAGCTAGCGCCATCTGTCATAACTAAAAGAAACAAGGGTTTTGAAAATTCCTAATTGTGATAGTATATGCGTGACATGGATGTGAAGATGTTACTTACTGTTTTGTTTTCATATATGATCCAGTAGGTACGTACATTATTAGGTTATAATTTGATGGAAAGTTCATTTACTCAGTGCTAGGAATAGAGCGTATATAATAAATCGTTGCAGCTGGTATGTGGTAAACAGATACGACTGGCTGCGGCCGTTATCGTTTTACGTTCGTCATTCATTACTCTCCCGCCCAAATGCTGCGGGGCACGGACCTTTCTATTGGCTAGTTGGAATCCATTCAACTCTTCAACCTGCAGCGCTCGCCTTGCTTGGCCGCATTTTGTTGTTTAATACGTTTAGAGATTGGATAAACGATTTGCATAAAAGCAATTTCCTTCAGCTCAAACGCCATCCCCTGCGAGTGCGTGGAGCAAGTGGCGGCTGGCGGTGGCGAGTGGCGCGGGGTGAACGCACTCTGCGGTCATCTCGGGTGACGGCTAGTCTTCTCTGTGTCACAGGGAAACCGCGGCTTCCTCAATGGCGCTGGCATTGTTTCAATCCGTCCACCGGCGCTCGGCAACCGCCACTTTCAATGCTCTTTGTCCATAAAGTGTCCGATTATTAAAGCACACACGTGAGAGGCCGTCGTGGGCACACGCGGTGACGTCACCACGAACAATAGCAGATTATAAATTGAAGTGACAATCTGCCACCTCGGAAATTAATCTTCGCTTGTCGCGAGATAGTGCGGGGGACGTGCTCCATTATTTTACATGATTACGATACTTGAGCGCGTTTGCAACATCTCAATAAAAAATGTGTGATATCTGAGTGAAGGAAGTAACATCTTTTAGCGGAATTGACTAAAGTTCATTGCAGTTTATTAAAAAAACAATTCAAAGACTTTCTTCGAAATTGAAAACATTTTTCGACTTATTTCTCCCACACTAAAGAATGTTTACCGAATGCGGTGCAATATTATTGGGGGAAACAAAAAGGAGCCGTGGATCGTCATGATGTGAGTCGGTCAGGCAGCGTCTGCGCATCGCAAAGTGCATTCCTGTGTACGGCGCGTTCGCAAATATGTGCAAATGATCGCCGTAATGTCCGAAAACTGTGATTCTGTTTACCCTTCATTAGTGGAATAGCGTTATTTCAAATATTTTCCCAGAATTTTAAGATCCTTGTAAGGACGCTACAGTTTTGTTTGGACATGTTTTTACGCTATCGAAGCCTGTGTTTGCAGTCGATGTCCTAAATAAATCGATCGGGAGTTTTTTTTTTGTTGCTTTTGGAAAAAGGAAAGAAAGGAGGCTTAGAGCAAAAAGTTTTGCTGTAGATATTATTACCTTTTGAAGAGTCGTATTGTAGGTAATACGATAGTGGGAAACGAGCAATTGTTTGTAAGTAGGTGGGTACAAGATACAGCGAGATTACATTCGATTGATTAATCATTGTGTCGCGTTGGAGAACGAATCATCTTCATATGCGATTAATAACGATGTAGAAGTTTAGTTCACGAGCTCGCCGGAGCAGTGATAAATTGTTACAGCGAGCGGTGTATTGCACACCTTGATTTATTTTATTCATTGACCTATGACATGTTATGAACGAAAATTATTGTAATGGACGCGCAGATTCCAGATACTTACTGTACAGTCAGGTGACGGTAATGTTTGTAACAAAGTCTTGACAAAAGACAAAGCAATTTTTAGTTTTATGTTCCATCATATTATATACTTGATTTTCGTAACATATTACCAACTGGAAGAATTATGTCTGTCATAAAAATGTTGTATTCTTCACTACTTCAAATAGCAATTATTTTGCGAAACTTTTGTCATACTTGCTTGATTTTATAGACATATTGAATAATAAATAATATTACACGAGAGTACGTTTATGCGACTGTCTGAATATACCTATTTTACCTGTATTTCATATTTCGCAATGTCGAAGCATACATACATAAACTCATGTTTATAATTCCTATTAGTTGGTTAAAACTTTTGGAGGCAATATTGATGCCTTTTAGGTTGACTATTGGAAATTTAAATACTTAGATAGGCTGTAAGGTGATAGGCCAAATCCCCTTCGTATCCCATATCCATCAGATCACCTTCCACGTAGTGAATAAACATGTAGGTATGTACAAATGTAAAATTTTTGACAGTGGTAAGATTGACATAAGTTACCTTATCGCTCAGGGCGATTTCTTCCAGGTAGGCTAATTGCTAATCTAATCTGACGGAAAAAAATATCTAGTATTATTGTTTTTTACATGCCAGAATAGTAACAAATGTAAAGTAATTTATCCAATACATTTTTACATTAGGACTTCATCCATACCAGATGGATTTACGATTTACGCGAACCAAACGGTTTACAAAATTTTCATAGTGCGAACCGCCAGGATGTGGAATGACTTGCCGGAGTGTTCAAGTTCAAGTCACTGGTAGGTACCTAATGAACAAGTGTGCTTCATAGTAGACCACATCGCTGCTTAACATCAGACAGGACGGTGGTCAAACGCTTGTTCATTGTGTTTAAAATAAAAAACATACGTCAAACGTTTTCTGAATAGATTTTGTATACGCTATGCTCGTGGTAAATGATTAAGAGCAGGTGAATGTTTTTCGTGTTTTTAGTAACATTTTCAAAATTTGTTTATATTTCGCGTGATGTGTTTGTCGAAAATGTTTTTAATTTAAATTGGCGTAGATTTAGGCTTCAGTGTTTACCAGTGTGGGCAATCAATCAGGAGGATTCAGGTCTATATGTTTTAACGATGCAATTAATTTAACGTTAGTGTGTACGTAGATTCCTACTCGTTTAATAGGTCAATGATGGTAGACGATTGAAAATAATAGGTTAGGTACATATAGTTTGGCGATTCAGAACTTAGAATCTTACAGGAAGCATAGGTTTTTTGTAATATTAATAATATTCTTTTTTCCTTTTTATATATCCTATTCACATTCATCAATTATAATATATTTATCATGAAAAGATAGGTATCTTTTCATTTGCGCCACAACATAGAATTGTCATAGAAT
The DNA here is from genome assembly GCA_012932125.1 of Conopomorpha cramerella. Classification (NCBI taxonomy): domain Eukaryota; kingdom Metazoa; phylum Arthropoda; class Insecta; order Lepidoptera; family Gracillariidae; genus Conopomorpha; species Conopomorpha cramerella. The sequence goes on from SJJU01006680.1 coordinate 15,371, forward strand.
TTTAAAAAAACTCAACAAAAATCAATTTATTATTTAACTAGCGGCACACCCCGGCTTCACACTAGTGCAATGCTGATACTAAAGTGTTTCTCTATTATATTATGCATATCATATACATACTCGTATAAACCTTAATCTGGAATCACTCTATCTATTAAAAGAAACCGCATTTAAATCCGTTGCGTTGCTTTAAAGATATAAGCCCACATAGGGACGGACAGAAAATCAAAAGGATGATTAGATTCCGATTCTATTTTGACGCGCAATTATCAATTTAGGTTAAACTTATCAGATTGTAGAAATAAAGATTAACATTTTGTAATGCAACATCGTAATAATTCCAAATAATTATGCCGCATTGTGTTCAGAGTATCGCAATGGTAATAACTTGAAATGTTTCGTGTTATTATGCAATTTAAAGCCATGCAGTATGACGTTAAACATTATGACCGATGCGAAGCGTGTTCCCATTTATGATTTACAACATATTTCTGTTTTGATTTCGGTAGCGTGTAATTGGTTTTCTTTATGACATTATTGTTTTGTGTTGTTCTCACCAACTGCCAACTGGCTGGAAAAAGAAAAAGAAAATACGTTTCGCCCAACCACTTGTTGTATGTTTCCGTTTTACAAGCGCGTACACCAATGGGGACCTCGCGAAAGTGCAATAGCGATCGAGTATACTTCATTTTTCATTACACGGTGCAGTTTATGGTGTCGGCCGTAGCAGCGTACAGATTGCTAGATGCATTGTTCTAACGTCGTTGGTCAGGCTGCGCCGGCGCACCTCTTGTGGTCATCATATGTAGAGCCTCGACCGCACATGATATGTTCTCACGAAGCTGGTTTTTCCCTCTCCCTTGCACTCGGTGTTGAATTTCGTTCTTGTTCCCTTTCATTATGATATTCGACGTCTGATATTTCTTTTTTCATCACTCCGTACACATTTTTTTTTTCTCGCTGTAATATTTCACGTTATTTACTTGCTACGCCGGCCGCGGCGAAAAAAAAAAAATAAAGCAGCCGCCACGTTAATTTGTTCGGCGCGCTTGTTAAAGTTGACGAAACGCCATGTTGCAATTAGTCGCAAGTAGTATTTACTTGACGGCCGGCACAAAATACACCGGTTATAATAAAACGGCGCGGCATATGTTGTGCGGCGGCGAGATAAATAAAAATAAATAAATAAATACACTTCACGCCTTTAATCCCAAAGAGGGGTAGGCAGAGGCACTTGCTAAAGCAAGTACCGACGGTTCACCAAGCGTATTTAACCCCAACGTGACAGGGGGTGAGCCCATCGCCGTTATAGGGTTCACACACCTTGTGGTGTGCGGGTTTCATCACGATGTTGTCCTTCACCGTACGAGCGTTGCGTTGCGTACATAGGCTCTGAAAAAGAGTCCCATTGGTACACGTCCAGTAGCCGGACTCGAACCCGCGACCTCCCGGTTACAAGTCAAGTATCCGACCAACTGGACCACAGACGCTCAGACAGGCGGCGGTGAGATGTTTGCATGAAAAATGTGTATCAGTGATATCTGGTAACCTTGAGGCAATCGGTGACAGACGGGAACTCGATACCTATGTACGTACGTTCTACGGGCGAATGTTTTGCGTTTTTTTTTGTTTTGTTTTATTGTTGTCCAGTAAGAGGAGCGGGTATTTGGTCTAGCACCTGTTGTATAACAATGGCGTACTGCCCGGCGATTGTTCCCCGCACGCCGCGGCCGCTCAACTCACCTCATTATTTTGACTATGACCGATCGAGTTTGTTCTGATAAAGCACACATTTGAATTGTCGCTATTATAACACCATTGTTGTTTAAGGTTTGCGCGCCGCGAACACGATCCCGCGATCGCTAAGGAATTATTTCATCTGGCTTATTGTTCATGCTTAGTGTTTATGCAAACGGAATATCTACTTTAAACTGGCAATAGGTCCTATTTGATTATAAAAGTTCATACAAATTTCAAACCAAAAAGTACTAACTGACATAGTCATACTAATCAAATTCGTATCATACTGACGGTTTTGATAGAACGTATTGACAGTTCATAGTCGATATGTTTTTAAATATATTTACGTATAAGTATGTAGGTATACATTAACAGATTTTGCCGAAGAAGCCGAGTGTTGGGCAGCGAGGGCACAAGGAAGATGCCGCAATGAGACGTAAATACAAAGTTATTGGTCATTGTTTTAATACAACGCAGTCATAACGGATAATGTCGGATAGTGAGTGTGCCGGCTCCAAGTGTACAGTCACGGCCTACCTTAGCTTGTACAACAATTTTTAAACTGACCTGTAGAAGCGTAGTACTTCTATGTGAACAGCGGCTCAAGTTAACGTACAACTGTGTAGGAGATGTGTACCACAATGCAGCAGCCATACTAACTTCTGTATTCTTGATGATTACGTAGAACAGCTGCACTTATGGCAAGAACAAGTGATTCTAGAATAATATTAAGGGTCCTCTGTTCAGTTCGCAGCGGATTGTTCACGAGGAAGCTCCGGTAAACGCTTCACAAATCGGCTTTGTCACGCTTGTTTGCCCTCGGGGGGAGGTCAGAGATGTTTATCATTGGTATTACACAGTGTAACTAATAATAGGTAATCATAGTTTTAGATATGCATCGGATATTTCGTGGACAACCAATTAGATTAGTAAAATATTTATAACAGAGTTGTTTTGTTCCTTGAAGTCACTTTGTATAGTTTTAAGGAATGTTTAAATGAAAAATTAACATTAAAGAACAATAAACAATATTGTAGGTAACCTAGGTATTTAACAATTGCACATTTATAAATGAGTACAGTCACTGCCAATTAGTGAATAATTACGTCTCACAAAAAAATCATGTCTTCGTGGCAAAATAGCTCTTAATGACAATCGTACGTCGAGAGATTTATTCACACATTGCGTCAGCAATTAATACAATATCCTGTGCAATTTAGAAAAGTATCTGACTGTACATATTTACAATTAGGTTGTAAATGTTATGCAAAATCGTAAAACAAAACGCCACCTGTTGCCTTGAATCATGTGCAATATAATACTTAGATTTTATTATTTGTAAATACACTACATTGTTTTATGCTACAACCCAACATGTGTACAGTCAGCTCAAAAAAGTGCGCCCCATAAATTAAAATAGAAATAATTTCCACTATGAATCCATAATTATGAAAATAGTCTGCATCACAATGTCTGCGGAATAAATGAACAAGTACATACTCTCTAAGCCGCTAAAAGTTCTGTTTCTATCCAGAATAGTAATTTATTTTCCACGTATCGTTAGCAATTTGTAATAAGGATTATTTTATCGTCGATTTTATCGGACGGGATAGACAAATCGTTGCCGTAGAACATTAATAATGTTTACGGTTTTACGCGTCAGATGTCGCTGCACCGCGCAAGGTACCAGCGTAAGGTGAACTCTGCGTGAATTCATCCTCTAAGGAGCTTTCTATTCAATGTGAAACCATTGTCGTCGTATAGGTGTTCTAACTGTCCCCGCGCCGGAATGTGCGGAAGACAACTGTCGTTGGGCCGCGATTTATTGACGGTTTCGACTTTTTAGACGTTTATTGGACGCGGCGTTTGTTAACGAAATTTTTTTTTTCACTAGAAAAAATTGCCGAGACTCAAAACTTACACTAACACAACCACAATATCAAAAAATCGTTTACTCTTCATAATATCTAGTATTTTTACAACACACACAGCTCAGTATAACTAAACGCAACATAACGAAGAAAAGCTTACAAAGGTTACCAGCGAAAGCCCCTGGCCAGCCGAGCGAGACCATTAAATTGCATAAACTTTATGATATTGAGTCGAAAAGGTCTTATAAAAGCGGAGAGTCGTGATTGGTGTGCGCCTGCGTCGCCACGCACGCCGCGGCGCGGGCGCAGCGAGGTGCTATCTCTTTATGTCCAATTAATTTAAATAATAGCCCACCCTGCCTACCTGCTGCCGGCCCCGACCACTGCCTTTGTTCTTATCTCACGGTTTCACTGTATCACGCTAGTGGGGATTCGTTTTGGTACCTATAGCTTTTTCTAAATGTAGGTACCTACAGGTATTATTCCTATAGGTTACGCATTAACGGAACTCCTTATAGGCGCAGTCTGAAAGAAAGATGCGTTTGTCTCTTTTTGACATTTGACATTAGAGTCAGACAAAGCATAAAACTTAACTGAGTGGAGCTTGGTTTCAGAATACGGTCCAAAGATTTGAACTTACTTAATGAACTTATTTGCTCTTCCATTCTACGAATTTAAAATGTTGTAGCTTTCAATATCTCCGGATGAGGTTGAACTAGTATGTACATTAGGATAACCTAGCATGTTCTATTTCAAAATGTGGCATTTATTGTGCTGCACGCGCCAATGTCCGCTTAACGGATTAGCATAGTTTATTTGCACAATAATGAATGACATAACGTTTGTCACAGTTTGATTAGCATGTCAATTGTTGGGGCGCGTTGTGTCGCGCGCCGTTCAAATGTCCAGGTAACTAGATCGGGGGCCGGTTTTTTCATGTCACACCATCCTACATGGCGCCTAAAATGTATTATTCATATTCAAATAAGCCCGTATTATACGTCGATATTAAACATTTATTCACGCCTAAGCCTATGACAATATCATAACATGTGATAGATCGTAGTCATTGAAGTGTTATTGTTAACTTGCGCCCGAGTATTGTATGCTTTAGTAACGCCCCGAACAAAAGATATCAATCGATGGTAGGATTTAATTATTAGTTGAGGGGGTTGATTCTCTTGTTGTTTGGGACGTATCTCGCAGCGCGGTGCCAAGATGGCGACCGCGACGCTCCTCATAAGCTATAATTATCGAAGCATGCAAAATTGGGGTCCCACTTACCTCGGCCGGGGCCGTGCACATAAATAAAACGGGGGGAAAAAAATGGCCGCACGGCCGTGTGGGGGGGTACACTAATGATATCGCTGGAAACTGCAACGCAGTCACTTGATTAATAACAACAGGTGCTCATAAAACTAGTGAGCTAGGAACGTACAATTGATACCTGCGTAATGTTAAGCTCATTCGCGTTTCACAATGACGAATGTCTAAATATACGACGTCTGACATTTGCAATAATGTCGGCCACAGGTGAAGCTCACGTTTCTGTATGCAAGTAACTATATCCATGCAAATGATTGAAAAAAATCTTTAAGTACCTAGTGTTTTTTTTTAGTCGCTATTCGACCTCACTCTGCTCTCTCGATACGTTTATTGATTGATATTGAGATCGTGTTTCTTAAAATATACATACATACATACATAGCTACTTGTCTGTCGTCATGAGGGGTGGAGCAAAACGACTTAGTCGTCAAGATCATTCAGGTTTAGGTATGATATGTAATATTTATTTATTGTACGAAACTAAGTGTTAACTTTTGATTGTCGATAATATTAAAACACCACCCACTTACATTGTAATTAGCAGAGATGTATTACACAAATGATTCCTCTAGCCCACTCAAATCATCTTCATATTTGCATTGTTTGTTAGTTAGACGTACTTACACTGACACTTAAATTAATTACGCAAATATAACGCCTAAGATACTGTTGTTTGTAGTGTACTCAGTGTCATTACACTTGTAGAACAACGGCTCAAAATACATAGTATCGTTGCGCATCGAGCCCAGCACTGAGTCGTGTCCGAAGAGTCCGCGGCGGAGCGGCCGGGGACTGTAGCCGGAACGGGGTCAACATAAATAGTTCGAAAATAAAAGGTTACAACAAGGGTATCGGTGGCAAAAAGCCGTCCCGTGTCCGCGATCTGGAGATAGCCTTAAACTGAGCATTTGTTACCCTTATCTCGGGCGGGCGGCTAATGCGCGGGCGCGCACACGATCGATTTATGTCGCCTTGCCACCCAGCACTAATTTATAATTAATTTTCGACATACACACCTTTTGATGTCGCCGAATATCATGCACGCTTTTTTAATACGCTGACATTATTTTGCAACAAATGTTTTAATCTACTTGGACCGTTAAATGTTGGTTGTCAAACGGTGTTTTTTTATAAATCGGTGGCGTGATAGGTGTCCGGGGTGTATGCGAGTGCGCCGCGGCGCAACAATGCCGCGTGATGCGCGGCCGCGCGGCCGCATTGTTCCCAGATAAGCGGCATAAATAATCGGCTCCTTCAGCTGACGGACTGCTCGGAGGCTTGGAATGTTTATTTTATACTGTTGTCTATTTTGATCTGGTGGCGACCCGGCGACCTCGGCGATGTCGTACGAGCGCAACCACTCCGACTTCAACCACCGGCGCGGGTCGCTCGCACTACTTCCAATACGCGCCCGATATTTTGTACGGCTCTTTGTGTAGAGGAGGCGGCGCAGGCGTCCCCATCGCCACGGGAAAGGTAAATGAAGTTCCCACGGCGCCGCAGCAGCGCCGGGACAACAGTTTCCGCTTAATGGACCACTCATTGATAAAAACTGTTTTCCCCGGTAAGAGGGCATATTAATAAAAGACGAATCTGTCAAGCAACATTTTGAATAAACACTGTCAACGCCTACCTACGTTACTTAAAAAAAACCAAATGATGGAAATTAATCCGAAAACTTGTTACATAATAATACATTTAGAGCATGTCTAACGAGTTTATCTTTGAGTAGGCGAATGAGCACGTATCATGAAGACGGTAAAAAACATAATTGAGACTGTTTTGGCAGTCAAAATAGATGTTGAGATGGTGTGTGTGCGCAGGCAGCGAGGCGGCGAGCGAGCCGGCCTGTCGCAGCCCGCCCGAGACATGTAAAACAATATTTCCAAGATCATCAACAAAAAACACTGTCAACGGACGATTCCGTCAATTCCACCGACTTATCCACTCTGTTTCGGATCAAAATTCGGGAATGCTGGACCTTTTATGTAACTCGACACTGACCGCATCGTACTGTCGACGTCGCGTCGTCGTCGGCCCGGTCTTGCGGTCTCAATGTCCCAATTATGCGACAGTCGCGATTTCACGTCGATAAATGTCTCGGACGAAAGTAAAACGAGCGGACACGTATGTCAAGGACCACGAAAATGTGTCGACAAAAGTAGAGAAGCCGGCGTTTTATCGGGGCTTAGGGCCCGGTAGCCGCGCGGCGCCGATAATTCGGATAAAATAAAAGGACATGTGTCATAAAAGTATGCACGTCAACACGTCGCGCCCCACGCGAGGTTCCGTAAGCGACTCCTTAATCCTTTAAAACAATACTAATGGATCTACGGTGAGCCGACTTAAGTCGCTGTCAACGCGTTTAACACTCCACTCGTCTTAACGCATCGCTCCTCCTCAATAAACGTTGACACTAAATTAGGCCTTTTTAATTTTATCCGAAGCACAAAGCTGTAAATAGTTTTTTTTTTTATTATACTCGTACCGTGGACGCATTTTAGTGTGAACGATGAACACGGGTTCACGTCAAAACATCTTTATCGGGTTATTTGTCTTATAAAATATTATCAAGAGGCTCTCGAGTGGGGATCGTCAGCAAAGGAGGACGAGTGACGTGACTGTTGACTTTACACCCACGAGTGTGATGAGGGCTGGAGTGGCGGCGGCGGGCGGAGGAGCGGCGGCGGCGGAGCGGCGGCGGAGCGGCGTGCAGCGGACCGGCGTGCAGCGGCCCGTGCCAAACGCGCGGCGGCGCCCGCTCTCTAGCCTCCACCGTCACCGATTCACTGATAAATCAATAACTCATTTTATTACGATAACAACAGCGTCCGTGGTATTCGCTTTTGTGTCTCGTTTCTCTTAATGTTCATCGATAAGCGTAATAATGCTGATCTCTGTCTCGGCTTCTCGGAACGGCGGCCTATAAGTAGCTGTCATTTGCTCGCGCGGTAATTGTTTATGAAGAAAATAAAGCGACTCATCGATCGAAGGATGTTAAGTCGAATGGGAAATTGTGGGGTCGTTTGGTCGAGTCGAGGTGTCGGAGAGAACCAGTCGCAGGCGCGGGGCGTAGGGCTGCGCACATGCGCACGCGATCCCCCAACTGCCAACCAACACTTTACACAACATATCATTATCGATGTTTTCTTCTTATTACTACCTAATATACTTCACTCAAGAAGGTACGAAAAACCAAATAGAGCAAGAAAGCAAATTGGCTGCTAAAATTGTATGCAAAGTATGTCGGCTGGAGCCGCAGCCCTAGCAATGAGAACTTGACGCATTTTCATCACCTCCTCCCTCATCGCAAAAGTAAGGTAATTACGGATGCAAATCGATCAGCGGCAGTTACCGCCACCGGTCGCGGCCGCCGCGCGAATTAACACGACACGCCACTTACGCGCATGCCTCCATCAACATTGCAAGAGTGTATACCTAAAGTGGCGACTGCAGCGTGCACTTCGCGGAACAGCGCCGCGGCCCTCTGCGCACCACACTTTTTAACGAGTTGATATCACCACTGATGAACATTCCGAAGTATAACGAAGCCTATTTTTAGCGCCATCTCTTTAAGAATATTACTGTCTACTTCACAATTTGATTGTTACTGTACTGCCTACTGAACACCTCGAGGTAATGCGTAAGAATATTAGAATAACACAATTGAATTCCATTCAAAACGATTTATACGTAAAGTGATGGGCAATGCTCAATAGGAGGTTGGGTTGTGATTCCAAAAACTTTTCCCTATGATCGATGTCGAAAGCGTGTTCCGTCAGTGATGCTGATGACTTGCACGACGGTCTCATTGACTCGCTGTGACCCCGCGCAGTCGGCGACTCCCCTGAGCATTGCCGCCGCCCGGGTGTAACAGATCTCTCCCTGGGGTAAACCACAATTCACTATGAATGAAATAGTTACATTTGCACCTGGTAAACAGGCGGCCAACAAAAAGCTTCTTACCACGATACTGTGCGTCCGAGAGAAGTGAATGAAGTGTAACATTTCATTAACGCGGAGGTCGCGCTGAGTAAACACGGCCCCATCTTGCGGTGTCTTGTTTCAAAACTTTTTTCATCTCTATGAGTGAAAGCCGCCCGTGCCTCCTTAAAAGTTGTGAGCTCTGTTCGTTAGCACGCTCGGCCTCGCCTGTCTTGGAATTCCCGGAGAACAACTATGAAAATTAGGAGCATTTCTACTCAGTGCAAAAAGATGTCGTTCACTTAAAAAGTAGACTCCAAACATCGTCAGTTTAGTGCGTGCAGTGGCGTATGGAAAGGGCCGCATAGAACAACAAAAGGTGATATTTTTCGTGGGCAAACACGAGAGCTGCGAGCACACAGAGACACCCAGCGCCTCGGGCTCCTACATATTTATGATGCACCCGACTGTAGCGGAGGACTAGTCAGACACCAAGTACATGCGGACAAATATTTGTGGCGTGTTTGCTGACCAGCTGAATAATGACGCCTGCTGGCCGCTGTTGCAGCGAACACCTCATTAGTAGTCAGTGACAAACTGTCCCGAGCACACACGTTGTTTTCTCTCACATTTATGACGAAAATCTCCATGTTGCCGGATTACGACCATAAATGTGTAAGTAGAATCGAGATGGCGGCGGTGGCGGCGGCGTCGGGCGCCCATACTCAGTGTTGCCGCCTGCGAGGTGCCCTCTAACCGCTACACGTCCTCCCACCACCTGTAATCTGTCCGCTCAAAACGTTATATTATTATACCAATAAAATAGGTGTTGCCCTAATTCGTTATGGGCTGTAATTTTTCTCATTTTCATCGGACCGTTGTGGGGTTTTAGGTATAATTCGGATTGCAGGTAGTTTTCGAGTGACTAATACAGATTGACGTCACTGTCTACGCGTATCACATTTTGCGATACGTTTTTTTTTTATTATCTCAAATGGCTCCGTAGCAAACCTTTCCCAGATCATTAGTAATGTTAATATGTTTTGACATGAGGGAGACAAAGGTATAACATTAAATCGAAGACCGTTGTCGGCTCGCGTGAACAAAATGAACGGTCGAGAGTCGACAAAAAACGCCTTATAACTATTTGTTGTGGTTTCCATAAAGGACAAAAAAAAAAAAAGTTTTTAAAACCAGTCAGTATTGGTCGGTCCGTTTCGACTCCTATCATTGCATAAAAAAAACAACGTGTTATGGAATTTAAAGAGTCGTTTAATTACCTTTATACGCGCGTTTTTATGACTGAAGGAGTAGCTAGTGAGCTGGGATTGAATTTCATGGATTCATTGATGTTGCTTCGGAAAACTTCATTTTGTACGTTGTTCTTGTCCTGATTATGTTTACAGTTATATGTCGAGAATGCGAATGTCGTCTGTAAATGCATTTATGTGTAATCCCAACTGCAGTGCGCAGACATAAAATGACTGTATGATTTTTGCTTGATACCATAAGAATTTGATTTGAGTGAGATAAGTTGTAGGGAGGCCTAGGGAATATATTCCTGGACGTTCTTGACGAAATAAAGGCATTATTTAAGGAGTGAGTGTAGGCACGGCCTTCATTGCGGCGGCGGGTAGAGTGCGGGCAGAGTGCGCGCCGCACTCCCCCGCCGCCACCGGTTCAGGTAGCTTTCGAGTTTCGCATCAGAACTTGACCTTAGGTATTCGATACGCTTGTATATTTTTTTTATTCACTCATTTATATACCTGGTATAGTTGAGTGTTGTGAGGTTGATGTAATTCGATAATTTGCAGAAAAGAACTGGTTTTCGTAAATCGAGTCCGAAATAAGAAAAGTTTTAATGGTGCCTTGACATGGGTTGGTTGGAGTTAGGAAGGCGATATGTGAACCAATCTAATGATAATCGTGATGGTCGCCGGTGCGCCGGAGGCCGGGCGTCCCACTGCGCGGGCGCATTGTGATCGACAGCTTGTTTACTAAAAATATGCATAATGAATGTATAATGGCCGTAATGCTGTCGGGTTGGATGTCGCCCCCATTGAACACCGACCTTATAGCTTTCGGAAAGTGTGAGAGAGGAGTCCCAACAAATGTCGATATTTGTTGACGCGTATTGCCCAAGCGCGCGTCGGGTTCCTCGATCAGAGTCGGTACCGCTGAGCGGCGGCGGCGGCGGCGACGGCGGCGTTCCCACGGCGTTGCGCTCACTGTTTGTGCACGCATTTAGCATTAGATTGTTTTAGTGGGCGCGAGACGTCTGCGCGAGGCAAACATCGGCCGCCGCGATCCCGAGCTCTTCCCTCGTATCCGCTCGCTAAGTTTTTGTAGCGATCGCATGCCTCGCATGGAAATTTCCATGAATCCATCCGAGTGGTAACAAACAACCGATGGCCGAAGCTCTTCACCAGCGCGGCGACTGCGCCGTGCGCAATGATTCTTCAATGTTTTGTCTGTTCTTGAATGATTGGACGTGTTTGACTAATAGGTATGTCAGGAATGTCCGCCAACAAATAAAGTACCCATTACACGCCGAGCGTGGATAATCAAAGTTATTTTAGCGAAGTACGATTTGTACAGGTGTTGGTCGTGTTCGTTTATGAGAGTGGGTGAAGTAAGGGATGTTCCTCGAAGTGATTATGTACGGTGCGTCGCGAGCGAGGGAGCGCCCGCGGGGCGTCCGGGGATGCGATTCGTTACGTCAATCTCGTGTTTTTTTTTTCATTATGAAATCTGCATAGAGAGTGAGTTGACACCGCGGAACAAAGCCCTCGCGGCGACTCTACCTATTGTCCGAATTTCTTTATAAATATTTTGACATTTCCTTTGCACGAACAAATTGTGTCGATCCCTTTGTACGGCGTGTTTTAATTTGATTTATCTGAGGATGGGACATCCTGCCGTCTCCGGCCGTTTGTCCACTTGTTAGCGGCTCTATTGGTATTTTCTTTAGTAGGCGCAAACAAAAAGCTTCGAGTGTCGAATTGTCTCTCTGTTAGAGCCGCCCGGTCAATTACGGGCGTTTTAGGTGGTCGGTGCGAATTGTCTTGCAAATATTGTGATAGCGGCGCGTGTGTGGGGCACTGGGGTATATGTTCCTGTATTGTCGCTATAATGAGTGTTTTGTTTGTTCATTTGCAGAGGTGCAAGGAGAAGTTGAACACGCTGGCGATCAGCGTGATGAACCAGTGGCCGGGCGTGCGGCTGCGTGTGATTGAAGGCTGGGAGGAGGAGGACAAGCACTCGCCAGACTCGCTGCACTACGAGGGGCGCGCCGTCGACCTCACCACCAGCGACCGCGACTACAGCAAGAACGGGCTGCTGGCGCGCCTCGCCGCCGAGGCCGGCTTCGACTGGGTCTACTACGAGAGCCGCTCGCACATACACTGCTCCGTCAAGACAGGTAAATATCTCCCCAACTGAAGCACACATGCATATCGACGGTCCCTATTAAGAAAGTCGGATCTACAAAACGGAACATGTTCAGGAGAGAAGATAGTTTTGGATATTCAAACTAAACTACTTGTGGTACACACTTAAAATTTACAACAGCTTATAATCTTTGGTACATTTACGTGATGTAATATACGTATAAGTTTATAGATCTTAATATCGCCAATTTAACGGTGTAGAAAAGTACACTATTACATATTCCTAAAATTGCACTACCGACATTTTTAATAGGGACCATCGATATATTTGACTGAATGCAGATATGTCTATATTTATCGAGTAATTACTGAAATTTTTATTACATGTTCCATGAAACGTAAATGACTGCTGGACGTACTTACGTTCCGATCTGTGGGACCAACTTTGCTATACGAGCATAAAAAGTTAGAATTTTAAGTTTGAAAGTGTCTTCTTACATACAAGCACAAGTGTGGCGAAATACCATTTTTTAAAAAGACAACATTCTAACGTGTAACCTTTAAAAGATTAAAACTTTGAAACAGATGTTTAATCGATAACAGGCCCCGTCGTGTAACCACGTGTTAAATCTTAATGCGTGTACATTCAATTGAAATAAGTAATAGTTACATTGACTAATTTCACGGCGCGGACATAAAATGTGTCCACTAAAATGCTTTAAAACAATGTTCCAGTACTTGAGTTAAATAAGTATTGCATAATAAAACGTTAAGTGTCCCATTGTAAGTCTTTGTTTCACGCGCCCGCGCCGCCGCTCGGGTATAAAACTAAAAAGCTCCGATGCGCGTTCAACTCTTTTGTATGGCGCTTTCGTCCGAGTGACACTCGCGCGCTCTCTACGCCCCTCGCGCTCATTATCCAAACATTTTTATATCCCCGATGAACCGTACCACGAGCCCAGAGACACAGTGAGTGAATTACATCGGCATTTTTAAGTTCTTTTCTACCGGAAACTCATCAAATTAGCTCGTATATAACTGTTACCAAAAGTGGTTCTCGCTCACACCGAATATATAGTTGAAGTTCACGTGAAGAATGCACCGTCCGCCCCCCCCCGCGCCCCCGCCCCGCGGCGTCGATCAAACAGACGAACGAGGCTCTCCTCGGCGGCCGTCCCTGTCGCACCCCGCACTAATCGTGCAGCCGTCCCTGTCGGCCGCGGCAGCATCGCAGCCAATCCCCCACTTCTATAATTACGCCGGTGATTCAATGGCCACAATATATCTGCGCGCGGTTGTGTGCGTGCGCCTGTGTGCGTGAGCCACAACGAGATATGAGCCTAACTACATATATTATTTTTATTTTATATGTCGGACATTCCGTTCGTCGCATAGTTTTGATGTGTTTCGCGGACGGTTTCGGGGTTGGTTACGGGTGTGTGTTTTTTTTTTCTTCTCTTTGTCTTTTTCATCTGGTTGTGGGATGATGGAGCGGCGTGGGAGCATTGTGGCGTCCCCTTTGTTGGGCGACGTTTCAGGCGGGGAGGCGGTGCGGCCTTTGATTCTGCAATAAAATTTATATGATTTTAAGCGTTTCCAAAGATTTCTTATCTTTCGGATGACGCATGTAGATAGGCAGGCCGTAGTGCAGGCTCACACTACCGCAGGCCTGAGACACATAGGCACACAATATGTTGCGTCTGTTCGAATGGCGATGTTTATTCATATATTCCATTTAGTCTGGTTTTGCGACCGTTGACTCTGCGGAGCAATAATTTTAGAGTTTATAAATAATTAATAAGGCGAGTAGGTAACTTATTTACTGTCCCTTCTTGTTCATGTGTTAGAGGTCAAGGGTAGGGAAAGCTTTACCTGTCTATGTGCACATTTTAAGAACCTTTTCTTTCCTTTCTATGGTACACGTGTGGTTTAGAATACGCGCCAACCCGCCACGCCTCTCTATCGTAAACTTCACATTTCTATTGAAAACAATAAATTACTCGAGATGAAACAAGAAATACAATAGGTATTCATATAATTAAAGTATTGTATTATTATATTATTTTTAAACAACTCAACAGCGAGCGTACGTCGAACCGTTCGCGAAGAATTATTTGAATCGCTGTCTTCAATTCCGAGGCACTTATTAATTATTTCTTCTCCGAGTAGAGAATTAATTGTCGAAAGAAAACCTGTTGCGCATGCGCACACTTTATGTCCACAAGTCCAGTGATCTATGGCGCCCGCGCCATTTCATACCAAGCTAAATCTTGTCATGATACAGAGAAGAATAATTTTGAACATCTCCTAAATTATGTCGAGATATCAGACGTAGCGTGCTCTCCAACAATGTGGAGATTCTATCACACAACCTTGAATAGAATAGAAAGTTCTACCGACTCTCTGACCGAAAAGGGTTTATCAAGTATCAACATGTAGGTGCTTATAGTAGCCGCTGTGGTATTTCAGTGAATTCCCATTAATGCTTTAGTGGCAAGGTATGCGAGTGTAACGTGCGCCGCGACAAACCATATTTCATCATCCGAGACGTGGGAACAGGCCCTTCCCGCAGGTTCCGGGATGTGCGCCGATCGAATGTCATGGGATCATTCGCACAACATCCTTCCCTCTATAACCCTGGCCATAAGGGTCATATTAGTAATGCAGGTGCAATGGAAAAATCGCTCCGGCGCACTCATGTGGACGACATCGCATCGCCTGCTCACGCATTTTCTCTTGTAGTTCATTGAGTAGATACAAAGCTTCCGATTTTTGCTGAGATTTTTGTGATTTTTGTTTGACTTTTTTTTTTCGTGCGAGGGTGAAGCGAGGTGCTTGCACTTTGCGCGAGGTCCTTCATCCCTGTCGTGGTGAATCTTTAAATGAGGATACATGCATGAGGTGGAATTGATGATATGTAATCTCTATACGTAGGTACATACACGCAGTAGATTCAGTATTATTTATTTATTTAAGGATAACCAACAAGACACACATATACAAAAAAATATGTTACAAAAAAACTAGAGGGTACATTATAATATGTTGCCTTAAAGTATGTATTTATTTATTGCGTAAGTCTTACATCTAAGAACAAATCCTGTTAGGGTGTGGCAACAAAATTATAAAATTACGTTAAATAATAGATAACAATAAATATTTCAATAACATAACATATTACTTATACACCTAGTACTATCACTAATCTATTATATAAAAATCAAAGCTACTTCCGGAACGGGTGGACCGATTTCGCTAAATCTTTCTTTGTTGTGCTTATTAATAACAGCAGAAGGTTCTTATGAAAAAAAATTATATCCACTGCTGGGCACAGGCCACCCTAGATGTTCATATTAATAGTTAAGACAGGACAACGTCTGTCTAGTCCACTAGTTATATTAATAAATTCGTTTTTAACTATGTTGAACCGTAATATAGATTGGCCGGAAATTTATATAAAGGTTGGAGATCCATTAGCGGTAGGTACAAGGATCTCGGGGCTTGTTGGTTTCCAAAAAGTCCTGTATTGAGTAGTAGTAATTTAGTATAAGGTACTTTATTAGCTTATTTTCTAAATATATTAATATTGGTCTCTTCTTTACACATCTCCTTCCCTTCCCCCAAATTCATAGACACTATCCAAACGTTCTCACTATCTATGAATCGCTCTCTACTAAATAACGTAGTACATTATCGTATTAGATCCTACGACCACAGTAGTCAACTCAAGCACCTACCTAGTGGCAAGTGATGCGGATTGGTTGCGTAGTTCCCGGAACATTAGCATGCGCCCGCGTAGGGGCGGTGGTGTTCGCCGGACTGAAACAAAGACACAACACCACGCCATTGTGCACCAACTAATTCAACGACATTACACCGCATCGCCATGAATGAAAACGTCCGTAATTTGAATAAGTAATTCGTGTAATTCACATGCAATTGCCTACTTGAAGAGCCTTTAAATTTATGTTCGCGGTCGCCTCGTTATGAAACGGTTAGTTTCAATTTCAGTTAACACTACGATATCGGCTCGTTAACCTTTATACTTATGTTTATGGTCCAGCCGTCGATGTATCCGAGTTCATGTCTAATATTCATATAAATGCCAAAGAGAAATAAAAGTATGAATAAATATAACCCGCGGAGAGGCCGAGCCATCCCGGTGCGCATGAATCACGCAGACGTTTGGCATTTGCCTGCGTCTGCGCAGCCTAATTGCTATTCCAGATATGAATCAGTTAACCGCCAGTTAGCTCACAACCGTTTAACTTAACCCTGAGGACTTAACTCTTTCTATGCGCTTCAGATGAGATTGGTATGAGATAGGCGGCCCGGAGTTGAGCTTCTGCTTTCTAGCTTTAGATTTAATAGGTAGATACTATAATGTGTGCTCATTCTTGTGAGCTTAGCGGCTGCTTATGGTACGTTGGCACGGTAGGTATGGCGAGTGACTTGGATAGGTATATAAGACATCTGGTAGCGTTATCAGATAGTGAGGATGTGTGACGGTGCAGCGGCGGGCAGCGGCGGGCGGCGCTGGGCCGCGCCGGCTCGGGCGCCGCCTGCCTTCCCGGTGGTCCGCGCGGGGCGGAGCGCCCGCGGCCACTCGCGGCCCGCGCCCCTCCCGCGCCGGCCCGCGCCCTGCCCGCGCCCTGCCCGCGCCGACACGCCGCACCAAATCATCTTACACATTCACTAAACCACCCGGAAATATCAATCGCAAATAGAAATAAACAGAAAAAATCGGCAAAGCTCACCGACACACAAAAAAAAACTGATACTCTCGCGCAAACAACAAACAAGTATCGACAATGCGCTTGACTTTGAACGGAATCTAATTTGTTAGCGTATTGTGTGTTGCTGTCTGCGGGGTCCCGCATTGTCCTGCCATCACTCGCTCGGTTACACAACAAATCATAGTTTAACAAGCTTGCGTCTGCGCAGCCGTCACCGCTGACGCGCCGAAAGCTTTACCTCGCTGCGCTTTCCGTTCGCTTTCCTTCAACAGGCGCTCACTTGTGCGTGTAATTGTTCACAGAAATGACCGTTTCTCGATATCGTCCTATTGTTTGTAACATCAATGCTATTTTATATGGTAGCTTTAGTGGTAGTCAATATGTTACGCCTGTAAAGGGCATAAGTAAGATTTTTTTTGTCGAGATTAGGCGATGGCGCAGCAAAATGTGCATGTAATGTAATATAAAGAATACCTAACAGTGAAACCAACATGTAGTTACTGAAACGGTATGAATATCAATGCCGATTAGAGTAACGATAATCTATACGAGCGTTTTAGTTATTTTCCTTTAAGCCAGAGAGGATTCCACTTTTTTATTTCGTTCATCTCTTTAAAACATAATCGACACGTAAAACACTTTTTGCGCGCTGAGAAAGGTACAGCGTAAGCTGGATTAGGGTTGCTTAAACAAACTCGATTAGATAATAAACAAACGTTCGTTTCATGAAGTCATGTACCTTGCTTTTTTCGCGCAACCGAACAATAGGGTTGGGTAAAACGGATTTAATTTGCTGGCTAAAAAGTTTGTCTGGAGCTTATTGCGCTTCCTCGAAAATGTTGGATTGTTAGTGGATTTCATGGGTAGATACCTCGGCAACAATGTGGTAGCAGCTTACCGGACAAAGGGCAGCCGGGGCGTGTGTGCGCAGATAGCGCTCGCCGCCGCCGCCGTCGCCGCCGCCGACCACTTCCACCGAAGCGCTTTTGTTTCGCCTCTTATCGGATTTTAATTACGGACGTAGAGAAATCTTGTTATCCCTTAAAGGGATATGACTGGCCCGCGCGAGTTCATTTGCCAAGGTATCTTCTTCGATTTTATGCAGTCGTATTTATTTTATTGCTCGCGTTAGCAGACGATATGACGTTGGGTACGTGCATAGCTACGTAGCCAACACCTCATCGGGGGGGGCTTCTACCACTTCACCGCTCGTAAAATGTTTACGTATAGTCAAGTGAAATTGATGAGAAACGTTCGGATTTGTGGTGTTCATTAGTCATTAACGATGAGAATGATGCAGGATCTTATTAACGTTATACTGGTGTCGTAAACATGGTGGAATGCAAGTGCTGCGATTTGTGATTTTATCTGGTGATTAATGTGTGCGTGGTGTTGTTTACAGAATCGTCCGTGGGCACGGGCGCAGGTTGCTTCCCGGAGGGGGCGGTGGTGCACACGGAGCGCGGGCCCCTCGACATCGCCGCGCTGCGACCCGGCGACCGCGTGCTGGCCTCCGATGAAGTCGGGAAGGTCATTTACTCTGAGGTGAGGATCTATCAAAGTATCTATAACTGTTATAAGAGAAGCTCGTTACTTATGCATATAAAAATAAATAAATACATACACTTCACGCCTTTAATCCCAAAGAGGGATTGGAACCAAGCGTACGGTTAACCAAGCGTATTTAACCCAACGTGACAGGGGGTGAGCCCATCGCCGTTATAGGGTTCACACACCTTGTGGTGTGCGGGTTTCATCACGATGTTGTCCTTCACCGTACAGCGTTGCGTTGCGTACATAGGCTCTGAAAAAGAGTCCCATTGGTACACGTCCAGTAGCCGGACTCGAACCCGGGACCTCCCGGTTACAATTCAAGTTTCCGACCAACTGGACCACAGACGCTCTTATGCATATTTTGTGTTGTTATGCGTTGATCGCTGACCCCGAGATTGAAGTAGAGTACTAAACATATCTCCTATATTCCAGGTGTTGACGTTCCTGGACCGGAAGCCGAACGAGACTCGTCGCTTCGTGGAGCTGGGCACCGACATCGGCAAGAAGATCACGACGACCCCGTCGCACCTGCTGCTGCTGGCCGCGGCCGACGGGTTCAAGGAGCTGTTCGCGGCCGACGTGCGGATCGGCGACACGCTGCTCACGTGGTACAACAGCACCGTGCTGAAGCCGGCGCGCGTCACCAGCTTCAAGTGGCTCACGCGCAGGGGGGCGTACGCGCCGCTCACCGCCGCCGGCACCATCATCGTGGACGACACGCTGGCGTCGTGCTACGCGCTCGTGCGCAGCCAGTCGCTGGCGCACGCCGCCATGGCCCCGCTGCGCTGGCTGGCGGCGTGGACCCGCCCCGCCCCCGCCCCAGCCCCCGCCCAGGCGCCCGCCCAGGCGGACGGCGTGCACTGGTACGCGCGGGCGCTCTACTCCACTGCCAACTACGTGTTGCCAAGCGACTACATATACCTGTGAGTGGCGAGCGCCGGCCGCGCCACGCCTGTACATATGCCCCGACTCTGTAGATAGCCCCGAATCTTCCGTCACGCCACACTCTCTGTTGTATATAATAATGTTTTCGCGAGCGATCCGCATGCCTTTTATTTATTAAGTAGTGTTAAGAGATTTTTGCGGCAATTCGCATATTATTCGGTTGACGTGTTTACGAATTAGATATTTGTAAATTGTGTCCGTATTGTTATTCTGCACAATGCAGAAATACTTTAAATGTATGCGCTTATAACCCTTTAAGTCTTTACTATTGTACTTGTATAAAGATATGTGATAGTTGCTAGTATAGGTAATGTGTTAATACGTTGTACGGCGCGCTCCCGGCCCGGCCCCGCTCCGGACGCGGCCCGGTCGCGTCGCTCTAACTAACCCAAACTAAACATTCCAACTTCTAAAAGCTATGTAGTATCTTCAACTCTACCTACTACTAATCATGCCTTAACAATATTATTTATTCTTAATTAGGTATTTAACATTTAAGTAGGAATTTATAAATAACTACTGTACTTTATTTTCTTTTCTATGCACATACTGCATGGCACTAAACCTTTTTCAGGAAAAAAGCTTTATTTATTTTAATTTTTTTTTCTCATTTCGTAATGATATTATATAATTTATTTCCATTATTGTTTACTAACATAGTGTTAGGTTGACATTCATGTACTCAGCGGGTACCTACGGATAAACGTTAAATAGGACTTAGCATGTAGTGTGAATGACTGCTGGGGTACTGCTGACTTTGACAACACGTAAGGTCACCGCGGGATCAGTTATAATGGTCAATGAACTGACTTTAGGTTCCTATCATAAACATATATTTACCTATGTACATAACATACGGCACGCCCGCAATTTCTTCCAATCCCACTAAGAAAAAGGCGTGCTGTATGTAGGTACGTATACACATATGTTTATTATATATTTAGTAAAATGTGTATTTATTTTCTTTTACAACATCAAAAAAAAAACCATTTAAAAATACTTACTAGAGAATCTCCCCGCGAAAAGCTGTGTACAAAGTTCTGAATTATGATGAAAAAAATATATAAAATACGTACTTACTTAAGTAATAAAATTGTATAAATGTAAAGGATTTCATTGTAAAATGACGGGATTGAACATTTTATGCCTTGACCTTACTTAAATTATACAAATTGCCATATCTAATGTATTAAAGTAAATTTAAAAAAAAGAACCATGTACCAATAGTAGGATCAATGTAATAGGTCATTTAGAAATAAGTTTACTTTTATTTCTGCGACTCGTCTACAAGGTTGCTTCACGTTAATTGAATTCAATGGAGATTTTTCATATTATCTTGTATGGATGAATATGGGATATTCAAGACAGAACTATTTCTGAACTGAATTTAATTTAATCGACACAACCACCTAAGTGACAACGACTCCTACTTCTGTCAATGTCACAAGTCCAATAAAAAAAAGTGACATTAGTGGCAGAAATAGGAACGAATACCTGTCAAGTAAACTTCAAGGAAAATCGGAGGTTTTTCTTGTGGAGTCATAAGAAAATCCTCCGGTTCAAAGAGCATTTAGTGTTCTAAGTCAGTCTTTCAGTATTCGGGCGGAAGACTGACAGAATTGTCAGTTGTGACTTATTAGATTGACACTACTGTAGGTACATACAAACTACTTTTATATGAATTAACAATATTGTAACGTAGCTGATGTTCTACATTTAATTAATAAGAAGTTTATTGTTGTGACATTATTTAGGTACTATACAAATCTTGTTAAACATATTATGCACATAATACCTTATACATAAAATTGTGTAATTCGATAGTAATATTATATGTACTATTTTTGTGCACTTAAACGCCAGTGTAGTGTTAATCGTTAAAATAGTATTTCATAGATTTTTTATACTATAAAATACATTTTTACTATAGGAAACGTCATTGAA
>SJJU01006681.1:0-27766 GCA_012932125.1 Conopomorpha cramerella
AAAAGGCCACGGCGCCCAGTTCCCGGCGGCTCCGCTATTCCTGGTCATGGTGGCGACCACGGTAACGGCGGAGCAGGGGGTGCGAAGAATCTCCGGGTTATGGGAGGCCACCACAAAAAACTGACCCTGGCGACGTACAACGGACGCACGCTACGGACGCACGCTACGGCTTGACTCGCATCTGGCGCAACTCGAGGTGGAACTTGGGAAAATTAGGTGGCACATTTTGGGGCTAAGCGAAGTCCGAAGAGAGGGAGAGGACACCATTACCCTCAAATCGGGCCACCTAATGTACTTCCGCGAGGGAGACCAACAATCCCAAGGTGGCGTAGGGTTTCTTGTGAATAAGACCCTGTGTAACAACGTTTTGGAAGTGTCTAGTGTGTCAAACAGGGTAGCATACCTTGTCATAAAACTAACCGATAGGTATAGTCTTAAAGTGGTACAAGTGTATGCACCGACCTCGACACACTCGGACGATGAGGTGGAGGACCTGTTCGATGATATATCGAAGGCCCTCCACTCTACTATTACCCACGCATTACAGCGTTGTTATGGAGGACTTGAACGCTAAAGTGGGAGTACAGAATTGCAACGAATCGGCAGTAGGATCCCATGGATTTGCAACTTGATGCAGTAATACATAATCGATACATACATGATCGATCACCGACGAGTCAAAGTCTAGTTGGGGCGCCAGGTGCTGGAATGGGAGTGGAGAAGTTTCTGTCGCTCCAAGTAGAATACCCTAAGCTTACGCCTAAAGGTAAAGCGACTCGGGGCGACGCGGATGGGGGGAGGGATGTCATTCCAGCACACCTAAAACTGCCTCTAAACGCTGCTGTGTGATGCGTAGGTGTAAACAGCATTAGCCTAGTTTTTTGTCGTTTCCTTTCGGACCAGGTAAGTTTATCGTACAGGTATTTGGGATTTTCCGTGCGAATCACATCAAATAACATGGTAGCTAGATGTAACTTGCGACGAGCTTCCATATTAAGTAGGTTTGCATTGTTCAAGTACGGGGTGACGTGGGAACGGCGAGGGATTTTGAAGCAGAAACGTGCACATGCGTTTTGCACTCTCTGTATAAGGCGTTTAGACCTGCCAAGAATGCAACCACCATAAACGACATCACAATAGTTAAGTCGTGATAATACCAGAGACTCACACAGTGTGATTCGGAGATCAATGCTTAGCTAGTCCCGGATATTATACAGGGCTTTTAATCGATAGAAACAGTTGCTACAACTATATTGACCACGTGTTTCTCAAAGCGTAGCTCGCTGTCCAATAGCAGACCAAGATTTTTGGTATGAGATGATATGATGATGAGATGATGAAATATAGGTACTTAGCAATATATCCAAAAAGTGCACTGCACACATGCAAATTACTTAGAGAAAAATTGGGCGTGACCGTGCTTCTAGGACGGCATCCAGCCGCGGACTGACGGGGTTGAAGTTGTCACCACGATGCCACAACATTTTTGTATGAGATTTTTTGTCAGTTGAATTATTTTACAAAACTATGGATATTTCTGACTACATTTTGATAAAGCGCTTACTCCGTAGCTCAGGGAACAGCCGTAGATCTCTGTGTTATGGGCCCCGCGTTTGACCTTTTATTTTTGCCAAAATCGTCAAACAGGGTTCAGCATTTTCGTATTTGCGGATGAATTATGAGTGATTTTTAAAAAAAAGCTCTCTATTTGAATCGAGATGAAGAAATGCTCTATCTAATGTATATCAGCATTTATCGTATACGTGTACACAGCAGCCTGTGCTGGGCCTGCAAAATAGGCAAATTCAAGAATTCCCCCTAAACTGAATTTTCAAACTATTTTCAACAAGACTTTTGATTTTGTATTAAACTTCACATATGCCTCAAGATGTTTTTCAGTTTGTTCGTCCTTTTACGCGGTTTTTATGGTAATTGGGAAAATCAATAAAGCCGGTTTTACTCCACACTATAGCTAAATTGGTAAATAACAAACAAGGAAAACAGAACAATTTAAACTCGTAAATTTAATATGGAATTGACGAGTCACATTACGTTTACTTTGTACTAATTTTAATTCAGGTACACACCTTCCCATTTGATATTATTGCACTTTCAACTCTGAATCCTAACTCAGGAACTCCGGCACCTTTTAACTTCACTAAACACACAGAATCACGATGAACACTACAATCAAAAACCATTTTTTACACACTAACATGAAAAGTACCCAAAATTTTCAAAAACAAGAAAATCTTTTTAACCTTATCCGCAGAAACAAAAAGGAAACTGCATAATTGCATAATGCATAAAAAATATGGCCGTTGAGTGCCCGCCAAAAATTACCTAATTTCAATAAACAATAAGTAATCTATCAATGCAAACTAGGTACGGGGACGACTGCTGACGATAGGCACTGAGCGAGTGTGCCTACTGAAACGAAAAGAACATTTTTGGTAAATTGGGTCAAAACACTTCACGGGGCAAATAAGCAGTGAATTGTGTATTATTAAATTGTATTATTATTAAAGAATTAAGTTGAATTATTGTACTTACTCACTAACCCTATGGACCATGGTCTGAAATAAAAAACTTTGAATTTGACTTGAATTTAGACTAGACGCTGCCTTCTATTATAAGACCATTATAAATTGATCCACGAGGACTTAGTACGATAATGAAAACAAAACTGGTTTAGTTTGTGTGTAATATTTTTTGAGCTTCGATGGCGTATGACGGCCGTAAAAAGGAAGTGTTTTGTATTCTGGTGCGACATATTTGGTTTGTGTTCGGTACGTCACGGCCAAAATTTTGAGGTAGGCAGCGCCTGTATGGTGTGCACGCCACTGATATTTGGGCCCTTAATTGTAGAAATCGCACAGCAGCATTCGTTTCGTGGGTTTACAACAAAAAATTTTCACCAACTCCCAGTCCACTACACTATTTAATTGAATGTATTATGAACGATGAGGTACTTTGATTATTAATAAATACAGGCTTGTGGTTATTAGTGCAATAATCATTCCAGACTTACACCGTAACAATGCAATTCCCGAATTCATCGCCTTGCATCCTTTAGAAGAGACATCACAATAATGCGCTTGCAAATATTACAACTATTTAACGCTCGAATAAAGCGAGGATCGAATATCAGTTATTGTATCGCCTCGAATAGCAACGAAGAGCAAGTTTAACCCTCCATTGTTCTCGGAAATGTTACAGTTTGAAACATTCAGGATTCTGCATAAATAATGTCCGAAGATTTCGCAAGGCATCTCCGGGGTTGTGCCGGCTTTGTAAAGAGGATAA
Source organism: Conopomorpha cramerella (assembly GCA_012932125.1). Classification (NCBI taxonomy): domain Eukaryota; kingdom Metazoa; phylum Arthropoda; class Insecta; order Lepidoptera; family Gracillariidae; genus Conopomorpha; species Conopomorpha cramerella. The sequence continues at coordinate 3,307 of SJJU01006681.1, forward strand.
GATGTCTCTATTTGCTAGGTACTTCATACATTATACTTAAAGCTTGTACGAGTAAATGCTTTTTAGATTCGACTAAAGTTTTACTAAGGAGTATTTTTTTGACCTATACAAACAGTTTTAGGACCTACACATCTACCGAGGGTCATGCCAAAAGAAGTTAGATACTCTATGGTCATTTGATCGATACTGGTCAGTTATACACCATTGTAAAGGTAATTATTTGCTTATAAATTCAAATATGGAACACTCGAAAAATGTTAGGATTCCTTTTTTAATAATTTTTTTTCTGGGTAATTTTGGAGGTAAATTTTCGCAACAATGGAGCTCATTCGACGTGATTTACGTAATATGATTTATTATGATTTTAAAAAAGGTTTGAAACTTCAAGAGTTTTTTGAACTTTTTAACCGACTATCCAAAAAAAGGAGGAGGTTCTCAATTCGACCGTATACAGGGAGTCACAAAGTCCTGCAGTGGGAATTGAAGGGCCTATAGAGAAAGCCTTTATTAATGGAACAACATAGAGGAGATTAAGAATATCTTCATATAAAGGAATTAAACTACTTATCGAATTTAATGATCACTTGCTGTTTTCGATATCACTACAAAATTCCGCCCATCCCTTGAGTAAACAAAGAAGGAATTGACTTTTGAAATAGTAACCTAAGAACGACGATTACCAGCAACATCCACTTGTACATGTATATTGTATTATACGAGTAATTGATTCACATTCGATGAACTACATAGCAGCATCACACAAATATCTCAATAAATTCACAATAAAACTTAATCATATCAACATGTTTTGGTTGTAGATGGATGAAATGTAACCGTCAATCAGACGTCATAAACTAAACATAGATCGATTCACAGCCAATTACAAGATTGCCATTGAAAAAAAATAAAGTTAAAAAAATTAACTAAAGTATGGGCATTCCACACTTTGTCGCGAATAGACTGAGATTAATGAGTAGCATGTAGGTAGATATCAGTATGACGAACAGCATCAATATGATTTGACTTCGTGGAAGAATAATAATAATGAAATGTTCATTCTCTTAACTGGACTTACTTAGAGTACCTACTTATTAAAAATGGCTTTCTACAGCAATAGCGAATATTAGGAGATGATGTTCTGTGTGGGGGCAGCTGAAGGAAACCTTGAGCAAGCACGTGAGCTTTATTGTGAGCAATTTATTGATGGGAGACCAGAGGCGGAACAACGTAGGTTGCTTTCCAGCGACTGTTTCCGGAAAATAGTTATGCGGCTTCACCGGTTTATTTAGAGGAAATAGGCCCGAAGGACGACCAAGCAATCAGGACCCAAATATGGAAGAGGCAGTATTGGATCATTTCCGCATAAATCCATGAACGAGTACTACAATTCTTCAAAGCCCAGCTGCTACAATTCTTGGCGTCCCTAATCATATGAGTAGGTATTCTATGCTCTAACGAACACGCCTATGTATTGCTGCTGGAGGTGGACCTTTTGAGCCTTTTTTGTAATAGCTTTTACTATTTTAAATTTATACTTTTACCATTTTTATAATAGTCATTTTTAAGGTTTGCATTTTAAACGCTTGTGTTTTGTAACTAAGCAATTACTTGAAGCATATTTTGTAGCTCATACCAAATCTCAGTAAATATTCAGTCTATTTTAACAAATTAAGATTTGATAGATCAACGCTAAGCTCGCGTTTTTAGTTCGTGGTTTCAGCAGAAAATCGTTGTTTGTGTTATGGGTTGTGTTCTGCTTTCTGCTATACCTACTACGATCTTGAAACCGAACCTTTATTTACAAAAAACACGGGCCTTACACATGTAACGACCCATGAAGAGCGAACAAGTAAGTAAACTTATAAAATTTCGCTAATATTACGAAGGTTAGTAGGTTCCGTCTACGGACATACATTCGAAAATTATTTTTAAAATATTGAAGTCGGTGCCAAGCTAACTAAGTAATTATAAACTAAATAAATCAAAACAATAACAGTATGAGAAAAAAAATATGAATCGATACTAACCTGATATACCTACTAACTATTAATATAATCGTCAGTAATTGTCAGAAAGATTGATAAATATTGTTTTACTTGGCACCGACTTCAATATTTAAAAAATAATTATTTAATTAGGTATTTTTATTAAACAACTTAAAAGAAAATACGTATTACTTTGTAAGAAGTAAATTTATTTTTAACTTTTTAGTTTACGGGTTGAAGTCGGTTCTTTTTTTGTTAAAAAACTATTTTATAGTTTCAACTTTTGGCGAGGCTGCTTGTTCACGTGCAACTGTTTTTAACACGTTCACAGTCCCCATACAAATTTACAAAACCATCACATATGTCCAAACGGGTTAATGACTAATTTACATAATATTTCCAAGTACCATATAGAAAATCATTATGACAAGTCGTATTTTCCAAATTTTCCCCGAATTTTCCCATTTTCATTTGTGAACCCACATTGGGCTCACGGACTTGCGAACTGGATTTTACGTGAGCCCATTAGTGGGCTCATGGACTTCTGATATAAGTTCGATAAAATAAGTTGAGGGTAGTCAGCACAGTTATAGTTCATTGTTGTACCAAGTGTTCACAAGTAACGTAGAAAAATGTCTGGCTTCGTATTTGATGACGATATTCGAAGGATTCTGGATGAAAGTGATGCAGAAAGTGTTATTTCACAATTAGAAAGCTATACCTAATTTCGGAAGTGACTCTGATTTCAACGACGAAACAATAGAAGATATTCAGCAGTTTGTTGTGGACATGTGTGTTATTGCCATTCTTGTTTTGAAACCTCACATACCTAAAGTTTTTTTAATAAAATTGTATTTGCATAAATAAAATGGAATTAATAAATAACTGGCTCTATTTTTTGCTTCTTGTTTCACCACACTTCATAGATTTTCCCGAAGGAAATTTAGAATTGTTTTGAATGTTTTTCCACAAAAAATACTTCAATAACAAGTCCGAAAACTGTAGACTTCCTAACTCATACGTCCGCGACAAAAAAAACAGTACAAACCACCTAATAGCTATGAGCCCAATGTGGGCTCACGAACTTGGAGCCATACGCGTGACATGAGCCCAATGGGCTCATAGGACTGTGAACGTGTTAATTGGTTTGCTGAATTTAAAAGGGGACGAGAGATCTTTGAAAATGAGGCGAAGACCGGACGGCCGCCAACCGCAGTCACACAAGAAAACGTACAGGCTGTGGAAAAAAATGTTCGTGCGAACCGACGAAATACATATGCAGAGCTCGAGCGTGAATTCATAATCATCTGTCCCTTCATAAGCGTTGTTCAAGATGGGTGCCGCACAAACTCACCGATTTGAAAAAAGACCGCCGCGTGGATTGGTGCAAATTTATGATAGATAAATTCGACGCTGTGCGAGAAAATAAACCGGCCAAGAGCGAGTCGGACTCGCCAATGAATGGTTCTGTAGCAGCATTAGAAACAGGTAGGTAACATAGTAATATACAAGTTTGTTTACTATATAATCAATTAGGTACATAAGTAATTTGATTTATGACCTGTGCTGGGGTGGTGGAATTAAGAATAATTATTTTACAAAGTAGGTACAATACCTAAATCAATTTATTCCCATTTCATCTCCATTTGCACATTTCATACTTTCCTAAAATCAAAGGTAATTTGTAGGATCTTAGGATACAATTTTCTAGACAGTCATAGTTCAATAATTATTGTAAATTATTCTATAATGACAACTGTATGGCAGTAGCATTTTAGCGAAAGGCCATGCGACCACTTATAAAATGTGTGTATATGTGTGATTAAATTAGTGTATGAGATATTACAAATTACTTTCCATTTTATAAAAGTATGAAATGAACGAATGTTGATGAAGTGCAAAGATATCCCTAAATCAAAGGTTAGGTACATCTGTTATAATATTGATCTAAACTTTATTACTGATACATATAAAAAATAATCATTAAACTTTCTATTGTAGATACATATAATATGATTTAAGTTTGTGGGAATGACAATAGACACGCAAGAAAAATAGTCTCCCCATTTTAAACAAATTTTCAACATACTCCATACCTGCTCTACATCTCTGGATCTAAGACGACTTTAATCGTATCGCAAAATGTTTAAATAATTCTTGTAGATCTACAAAGAAGAATAAAAAGTTAAATACTTTCACAGTTAAGAATGCTGCAATCATAGGTACCTACATTATGAACATTCAGAGAATAGTAGCTTTTACAATTCACATTTATCACTCTTCATGGTCATGCAGCTTGAGTACTGATACATGGGTACTATCAATACACCCTATCACCCCAAACACTATTTTTATTGGAAATGCTGAACAATAACAATGTAGATAATATAAGTAAAGTGGTGTAGGTCTCTACCTAATAGTCTTGAAATGGAGAAGTCTCTGTTGCATAATAAGTAGTTTTACTAACCTCTTTTTTATTCAATTCCTTACTCTCTTGTGCGAGGAAAATAATTATATTTTTTTATTATTTTGACGGACAACGCTGGACACAGTTGGCTGGGATACAACATGAAAACCAGTTTATCCAACATGACATTTGTATGAGCTAAAAGAAAAATGAAAGTGTCATCTGAAAGAGGAAATTATGCATGTAGCTATAATTAAAAAAATAGTAATGAAGGAGAACTACAAATGAAAAATAGGTAGGCAAGTATGTAAACCTGAAAAACAAGACATTTGTTCAATACTTTGGTTTGATTATTGCATTTTATAAACGATTTAGATTTCAGTATATTTTACTAATGAATAAAGTAATTAGGTATGCGAGAACGATTTCCGAAACACACCATTCCCACACTATACAAAAATAGATACCTATAGATGCAGAAAATTTGTATAAGATAGCATGGACTAGACATATTATGTAGGTGCCTCAGCTTTTGGATACTAGGTGAATTCATAGGTAGGTAAGTAAAACAAGTTGAACTTAGTTTTGACTCCTAGCTAAGAGCATCACGTCGTACTTGTGGCATATGCGGAGATAGGTCATGACATACCTAACGCACGCACTAAAGTTTTGGAGTCTAACCCCCTTACCAATTAAACGCGTGGTCACTTATACAACGGTTATTACAGGTCTACTTGAAATTTGACCGGATAGTATGCCTCACAATACGAGAGAAGGACACGACACGAAAAGCTTGAAAATACCAACTTTTCTTCAACTTCGTTTCAATCGTGTAATTTGACGTTTAGCTCGATTAGATTTTAGTTGAAACAACTGTCAAAAATTACCAGAATACCGTTTTAACGTCGATTGGGATTGAGTTTTAGTTTGTTTGTTTACGAGAATACGCTTTGACGATTCCGAGCCGTTTGACGTACTATTGAAATTCCATAGTAACACGAGAATACGAAAATGGGCGTTTGTACTAAGTTGAGACTATTTTAGTATCGACGAAAATACGAGAATTGCACTACAGGCCGTCAATATCCACGTCCACGTCGTAGTTCCGATGAATTCCGGCAGACGGCGCTGATTTTTTTAGCGTACATTGTCAACGTCAACGGATACGCTAACGTTAGTAAGCGTTGGTTCGTGCTAGAGGCACAGGAGAACGGCAAAACGTCATCCATACCGGGTGGATTTGCCATTTACGCGAACCAAACGGTTTGCGTCCACTATCATAGTGCGAACCGCCAGGATGTGGAACGACTTGCCGGAGTCTGTATTTTCTGCGCAGTACAGTCTGAAGGTCTTTAGTCGCGAGTGAATAGGTACCTGAGCAATAAACAAGTGTGCTCCATCGTAGACCACATCGCTGCTTAACATCAGGCAGGATGGTGGTCAAACGCTTGTTCATAGTGTTAATGAAAAATCTATAAAATGAAATACGTACCCAGATCAGTGGAAAATTGCAAACATAACTCCTTTTCCTAAAAGTTTCACTGCTCGTTGCGCGCGTGTTTAGTACTACGCCTCAAATTTTGGAATAGGCAATTTAAACGCCAGTGTCGAATATGCATTGCTCGGCGTGCCTGCAATTCATAGATGGGAAGGGCTTTTGCACGTTACTTGTGTTATGTTCGAGGAAGATTTTCACAGATTGTGTGTGTTCTCCTCGCAAAAAAGCGTACAGTGCTTTTCGAAAGTCTACGAACTTTAATTGGGACTGTACAGCGTGTAAATCTAAGCGCCCTCGTCATAATAGCGCAAACACACCCGTGCGTTCTGAGACTGCGTCAAATGTTAACATGGACCGTCGCAATGTTGCTTCGGTAAGATACGAATGCGCGGAAACATTACAAGATGAGCTTGCTGGTATAAGAGAGTCGCTGTGCTTCATCAATGAAAAATTTGAGACAATTACCGCAGACTTTTTAAATTACAAATTGAACATGGACAAAATTATCAAAGCTAACGAATCTTAAAGTATCCTCTTTACAGAATCGCCTTAATCAAATTGAGCAACATTCTCGGGCCGCTAACATCGAGCTCCAGGGTGTTCCAGAGCACAAACAAGAAAATGTTGTATCCGTAGTGACCCAGCTTGGCAGCGTCATAGAGACGTGTAAAGTAGCGATCGTCGTAAAGTTTAGCAGTCCCCGGCTACGTGATCAATACCTCGCATGTGCGAAGCAATACAACGCCAAGAATCCCACCAAAAGGCTGTTCGAGTGACGTTGGCATTGGTGGATCTATACCTCGTGTGTTCATAAGTTTTGAGACAAACTTTGTACTCAAAAAAAAAATAAAAAATGTTACTGGCTGATAATTTTTTCTTTTTCCAATTTTGAATTTGGAATGTTAACTTTTAATTTTTATGATTTTTAATTTTCTCGCGATGGAGGGAACTAAAGAATTACGTGCGACCGTTATTTCGCTACATAAGGTAGGAAAAAAACCAATGGACATTTTCCGTGAGATGAAAACTTTTGGAGTGAGCCGTAACTTCGTGTATTACACTATTAAACGATACAAGGAGACAAGTTCTTTGCAAGATCGTGAAAGAAGTGGTCGGCCACGCTCTGTGAGGACGCCTGCGAACATCAAAATCATCAGAGAGAGACTTCGCCGAAATCATGTCGCACTCAGAAGAAACTCGCTCTGCAGACTAATATTTCGCGCGTTTCAGTGAACAGAATACTGAAATATGATCTGAAGGTAAAGGCGTATAGCCGTAGGAAAGTTCACTTTTTAAACGATCGCCTTCGTAAATTGCGACGCGAACGTTGTCCAATACTGCTCAAGAGACACGATGCGAGGAAGATACTCTTCACCGATGAGAAAATCTTTACTGTCGAAGAAAAGTTCAATCAACAAAATAATAAAGTGTCATGCCAAATGTAGCAAGGATGTCCCAGCTTCAGCACGGAATGTCTCGCGGTCTCATCATCCGGCCAGTGTGATGGTATGGTGGGGAGTTTCGTACGAAAGTGTCACTCCACTCCATTTCTGCCAAAAAGGCGTCAAGGTGAAAGCCAAGAATTACCAAAGTGACATCTTAGAGTCTGTCGTGAAACCCCTGTCTCATACTTTATTTCACATTAAGGATTGGGTTTTCCAGCAAGACTCGGCGCCATCCCATAAGGCAAAATCCACCCAAGCTTGGTTGCGAGAAAATGTTCCGGCCTTCATCGCGGCGGACGAATGGCCCTCCTCCAGTCCCGACCTCAATCCGCTTGATTATTCTTTATGGACGGAATTAGAGCTCAGGGCCTGCCGAAAGTCCCACCCAAACTTGGAGTCTTTGAAGCGAGCCCTTGTCCGAGAAGCAAAGCTAATACCGCTGGAAAAGATTCGTGCCGTAATTGATGACTGGCCAAATCGTCTAAGGGCCTGTATTAAAAACAGGGGCGGTCATTTCGAATAACAATTATATTTTATTGTTGATAAGTGTCTATTTAATGTGCACGGAAAATTTTTGAAATATAAGTAAATTATTAAAAAAGTTATGCAACTTTTATTTCGTCTCAAAACTTATGAACACACGAGGTAGTTACGCCAATATACCTATGTAACCGAAAACCTTACACCGAGAAACAAACTGCTTTATGCTGCTGCACGGAAACGTGGAAAGGAGCTTGGTTACCAATTTACTTGGATTCTTTCTGGACATGTTTACAAGAGGAAAACGCCCACGCGCTGTCTTAGATCCAAGCCTAGTCATTTACTATAGCACGTATAGTTGCGTTACCTTGTATTTACATTCGTTTCTAAATCCAAATCAATTATAGTCTACTATCAGAATGTACAGGGTTTAAGATCGAAAACAAATGAATTCTATAGACAGATCGTATCTAGTAATTTTGATGTTATAATGCTTTCAGAAACGTGGCTTAATAGTTATGTATTTGATAATGAGCTTTTTGATCGCTACGTTGTGTATAGAAGTGACCGGGAAGAAACAGGTTTTCTCACAGGTAGGAATGGTGGGGGTGTTTTAATTGCAGTAGCTAGGCATTTGTGCTCTTGCAGAGTAACTAGTCATGAGAGTAGTTGTGAGGATGTTTGTGTCGCGGTTCATGTTAGCGGCTTGGGTGGCGTTATTAAAATACTTTTATTTTGTTGTGTTTACTTACCACCACCCCTGCAGAAACATATTCTTAAACAATTCGTTAGTAACCTGAACCGTGTTTTGGAGACGGACCAGGGAATTCTGATTGCCGGGGATTTTAATATGAGTAATGGCAATGAACCATAGAAAGACAACAAAAACATTAGAAAAGAAAAGCGTACGGACCTTAAATAGTTTCTCAGTGGACTGGCTCATATATGCTACATAAAAAATGTTCCATTAAATATCTTCTTATTGATCACACATACAGGAAAAGCGTTTCATACAGTTAGATTCCCGTTCAATAACATGGTTATGTGCCTAATTAAGTGGAAGTACTTTTAAAACTTAGTATTACTGTTATATAGTTGTTTTCGCTTTGTTGTGACAATTATTTCTTTAAGCACATTAAGTACGTACGTACACATAGTAATAATATTCTTACTTACCCATTCCTCATACTCATACTCATATCATTTATTGCCAACATGTATGTATATAGTTACTGGTGTTAAAAATAGGACAGATAGACATGACCCTGTTAGGGTGTAAAAGAAAAGCTGACTGAATGACTGACTGACTGACTGTCATATCAACGCACAACCCAAACGGCTAAACGTAGGGACTTAAAATTTGGAACGGACGTAGCTTAGGTACCGTAGGGATGCACTAAGGAAGAAATTCCCGAAACTCTCACGGGAACGGGAATTAACGGGATAAAACGTTTGTATGCAAAATCTAAACCGCTCAAGGTAGACGCTTGATATTTGTGGTGCAAGTACCTTAGTACACTTAAAGCTTAGGTGCAACAGGCTATGGGAAAACTCCCATAGAAACGGGTGTTAGCGGGAAAAAACTTTTGTATGAAAAATAATAAACCGCGTAGGACAGACGATTGAAATTTGGTACGCAGGTACCTTGATTAAGTATAGCTTTCTTGGAACGAGATATTGAAAAATTCCCACGGGAATCACAGTTAGAAAAATAAAGTTTTAGTAAATATAATGTTAAGTTATGGCTGTATTTTGAGAAATTCCTACGTGACCGGGAGTTGGTGGGAAAAAAAATAATGAAAACTTCTTAACCTGATGCTTGAAATTTGAAATGCATACACCTTAGTGAATGCAAAGTTCAGTCATGTCTAGATATACCAAAATTCCAATGGTAACGTGAATAGCGGGCATGCATTGGTATAGACAATAAAAATACCGCAAGTTAAAAGCTTTAATTTTTTTAATATATCTTGTCAAATACAGCTTGATGGGAATAGAAAAATAATGTTCATGAAAAAATACTGTACTAGCGGAAGAAATTGAGGAGGAGGGCACCCAGTTGGCTCCGAGGGAGCGCAAGATATTAAAAACAATAAAACGAGAGGCTGAAGTTGCCCAATGGCAGTCTCGCTGGGAGAATAGTGATGATGGTCGGGACTTACACAAGTTCTTCCGAATACTGCAGAAAGGTTGAGTTCCGGATGGATTGAACCAGACTACATTGTGTCGCAGATCTTGTGAGCTTCAGAGAACGACTACACCGGATGACTCTCTGCGACATGGCTCAGTGCCCTTGTGGCGAAGCAAGCGAAAATAGGGACCATGCACTATGGGAATGCAGATTATACAATGAGGCAAGGAATGAGATGCTTAATAAACTGGTGCGTATCGAGCCAGGACCAATATACTTTAGGGACCTGGTTAGCAGTCGAGGGAACTTTGAACGCTTGCGTGAGTTTGCTAATCGCTGGCATACAGCTCGAAGAGCATATGAAGCCTGTTAACGACTGAAGACGCGACGAGGACCCGACGCGAAGTCTCCGTAATGTGGTTGTCATGCCTCAGAAGGGGGAGAGTTGGCAACAAAACAGGGACGGATAAAGATAAATTTGTATGTAGTCAAGAAAACGTGTGCGTTGAAAAGAGGCAAAAGTAAGTAGATGCGCCTCCAGAGAATGGCCCGTACGCCGAGAGGCAGGTAGGGCTGGGGTGGTGGTGGGATTATCCCTGATATATGTACTAGCGCCAGATAAAGAGTAATTGTTATGTAGTTTTCATCCGGTCTGGTCACTCTTGCAACCAGACCGGATCCAGAACGACCAGAAACTTTGTGTATTAGTCAGTTAGTAAATTTCATAAATATGTTTCCTAAACATATTTAATTTTCTGTGTAGTCCTTATTCCGATTGCACTACCATCGAGCCATCCATGCTACTCATTTTAGGATTCCGTACCCAAAGGGTAAAAACGGGATCCTATTACTGAGACTTCGCTGTCTGTCTGTCCGTCTGTTACAAGGCTTTATCTCATAAACACTGATAGGTAGGCAGTTGAAATTTTGATGAGTGATGTTTTTCTGTATCCGCTACAACAACAAATACTCAAAATAAAATTATGAGAGATATGGGGAAAAATAGAGACATACAAAAAATATGATTTTATGCCCGTTTTAACAGATGAACCGTGAAGATCTTATGAACCGTGAAAGTAAGACATTTTCAGACACTTGATAAATGTTTGTTAAAAAAATACACTTCTCGCCTCTTAATCCCAAAGCGGGGAAGGCAAAGGCACTTACTTAATAAGCAAATGCCCACGGTTCACCAAGCGTATTTAACCCAACGTGACAGGGGGTAAGCCCATCGCCGTTATAGGGTTCACACACCTTGTGGTGTGCGGGTTTCATCACGATGTTGTCCTTCACCGTACGAGCGTTGTTGTGTGTGTTGATGTTTGTTAATATTCACAGAATATGTATATCTTTTGTCGTTATAACAACAAATACTGACAAGAATACAATTAAAAAATATGGGGCCCCAATAAACCAAAAGTGTTTTTGTCTGAATTCTGACCAGGGTGAATGTTAGTTTTTAGATTTCATGTGGTCATACTTTTACTTTAACACGTTGCGTACATAGGCTCTGAAAAAGAGTCCCAGTTGGTACACGTCCAGTAGGCGGACTCGAACCAGCGACCTCACGATTGCAAGTCAAGTATCCGACCAACTGGACCACAGAAGATCATCAAAATAAAAAATATAAAGGTTATTTAAAAAATAAGCATTTTTAATACTTTTCTACAACATAGACAAAGATCTCTCTTTATAAAAGCCTAGCCACGCGGACGAAGTCGCGGGCAAAAGCTAGTTTTTATATAATACAGTTTTAAATAGCTTTTTAAATTATAAAAAAATAAATCTATGTACCTATAGTTACCTACAGTAGTATAACTTAATACAGTTTACTTCAACTTACAACACCTATGTATAGTTCACTTTACTTAAATCTAGATATTCTGTTAGGAAGAGGAATTACTACTAATACCTACCTACTTGAATTTGTACTTGGACTTGTTTTCCTACGTGGGTTCCCACACTCAGTCACCTATAGAGGTCCTAGGTTACCATTAACCTTTGTGTACACCTAACGGCTCTGCAGAAGAATGAGTAATGGAATTTCGTAACTATGTTTCATCGTAGAGCTGTCACAGGTTGATTCGGAAATCTATAGTATTGTTACGCCCGGAGGAAACGGCGACTAGAATGCCGTAGAAGTGCATCGAACATTCGAGAGGCCTAAAGAACATTCCAGTATCCAAGTCGACGCATACAAACCACTACACAGTGCCTATATGTATGCTAACAGATACTCATGGAACCATCCAGAAGTCTCTACCTACCACCAACGACTGGAATGTTCCAGAAGAAGGAATTAACCAATTGTGGTGTGAAAGTACTACAACCAACTACTTGTATCCTGTCGGTATTAGTATTCGAATGTAATATAAAGATCTCGAATGTTCGGTAGAAGTACGCACAGAACTGATCATACCAGTATAATTCCAGTCGCGGCACACATACGCAACAATGTCGTACATGCCTGAAATAGATACAAATAAACTTTCTAGTAGTCTCTATACTTGGTTACTAGCGACGTCTGGAATGTTCGAGACCTATATAGAAACGTCATGTGTCACATACCTACTAGTAGTACTACTTACGTTAAATAACTCTCAGTTTTATATCCGTCAGAATGTAGTAGAAAGATCTCGAAAGATCGAGAAAAGTGTGGACAGTTTCGGAAGCCACAAGTACATAAGTAGTATATATATACACATATAGGTACTTATTAAGTACACAAGTAGCTGTTATACCTACCTACCTACTGTTGGGTGTAGGTATAAACACGCGAGCCGACGCGACGAATAGGTATTTAATTATTATTATTAGAAGTTTCGACTCGAGAAAGTACCTGAACCTACTCGTATGTTCTGGATTGTGTACCGTTGGTATATAAAGAGCGAGCTCGGCGGCTATTCAGGCTTACGGTCGGGGGGACGAAACCACTGCCATTCGCTGAATTCAGTGTCTCTCGGCCAAACCTCAGGACTACAAATTTTCGTGTAATTTTCTTCTGACACGCATATTCTAAAAGAGGCGTAACCTTTTTCTTGTTTTGGTATGATTTTACTTACCGTTAGGTAACTATCTTTGCCCAAAATTTCGTGTAAGTATTCCTTCAAACAATCTTCCGATGTACTTTTTTCCAGTCTCCACACATGTAAAGACTTTTTCCTTTCTACTGCTCTTATCTTTGCTAAGGAAGAGTTTCCACCTTTGTGAATAGGGTTAGTATACGTCTTTTTCTTCACCTCAACCCATTCTTCTCTCAGGTTGCTTCGTATGACATCGGCATAGCTGCACCGTGTCGCTGTCGCCACTGTTGCTACTTCTGGGGTTTTAGTGTCTGAAGTCTCTTCCAGCGATATTTTCGGAAGCTTAGCGGCCAACTTCCCAACCCTTCTGTTTTGTGTCCTCTTTTCCGGCTCTGTACCGTCCTCGCATACAGTGATTTTCGTTTTCGTTTGTTGTAGCGTAGTACTAGGTACTGGCGAAGGCGAAGTCGTCATCGGCGGTTTTACTAGCTTATGCTTAGTCCCAGAGTTCACGGTTGACTTTATATCCATCTCTTTCTGTTCTAAGGCTTGTTTTAAAACAATGATAGAGTCCATATGATAGATGCGCAACTTCTTTTCTCAGTGTTGTTACTTCTTGTCTTAAAGGAATTATGTCTGCACTTTGTGTTCTCAGCATACATAATTCCTCCTTGATGTCTTTTAACGCATCCCGAGTTATTCTCAATATTTTCCAATGGAGAGTGTCGTGTAAGACACCCCTCCTCAGTATTCCTAAGTCTTGTTCCACGCACCATATTAATATTTTTCTCCATATCTTCTTCAATTTCATTCGTAATTGTGATGTTATTCGCATCCGTCACGTATGTCTTATTGAATCCCAAGGATATGTGTGTGTATGGATATTACCCACTTTCAAGGATATGTGTGTGTATGGATATTACCCACTTTAGGCCGGGCACTTAAGCACTCCGGGCATAACCAATGTTCCTTACATTCCGATGTGAAAGATTCATATGCAGCAATTGTAATATTCATACAATTCAAATCATAAAGTGACTTACACACCGTACATTCCATAAAATGTATTGATTTAATTTCCTTCCGGCAAGCATTACATGATGTCTGCTTATTCATTGTTGGCGATAATATTATTAGGCGCGTCCCGTACTATTTTGCAACACTGTACGCGCGCGTCCAGTTTCACTCAACTCGTTTCGGCCGCGCGCGGCCGGCCGCCACCGCTCGCTGTGACGTCACGGCAGCGAGAAATCCGCGAGTTGTCGAAGGTCAGGGTTTAACCGAAAAATTTAAATTTTGGAAAATGCTTTGGTTAATATCTACCGTTTCACTTATCCAATTTTAAAACAGTTTTCAACATATTGTCAGTTTGTTTCACAGGTACAAAGTATATATAAATTTCACTCACTACAGTCTGTATAAACACATTTTTTTAATTAATTTCACAGAGCAAAATAACAACGTTCCGCCTTTAACGAATCCGCGCGACGTCAGATGATTGTAATAAATTTCAATCATCTGTCTTACGCGGTTATTTTTTTCATACAACAGTTTTTTCCCGCTAACTCCCGTTCCCAAAGGAATTTTCCAATAGCCTGTTGCACCTAAGCTTTAAGTGTACTAAGGTACCTGCATCCCAAATTTCAAGCGTCTACCTTGAGCGGTTTAAATTTTTCATACAAAAGTTTTATACTGTCAACTCCCGGTCCCGTAGGAATTTCTCAAAATACAGCTATAACTAAACTTTATCTTTCCTAAGGTATGTGCATGTTAGATTTCAAACTTCAAATTTACGCGATTTCTCATATATAAAAGTTTTCCGCTAACTCCCATTCACGTGGGAATTTTGCAATATCGCGTACCGAGTAAGCTATACGTTTTTGAAGGGTCCTGCGTACCAAATTTCTGCCATCTGTCTTACGCGGTTTATTTTTTTCATACAATTTCTTTTTACCACTAACTCCCGTTCCCATGGGAATTTTCCAATAGCCTGTTGCACCTAAGCTTTTAGAATACTAAGGTACCTGCATCTCAAATTTCAAGCAACTACCTTGAACGGTTCAGATTTTTCATACAAACGTTTTATCCCGTTAATTCCCGTTCCCGTGGTAATTTCGGGAATTCCCTTTCTTAGTGCACCCCTACGGTACCTAAGCTACGTCCGTTCCAAATTTCAAGTCCCTACGTTTAGCCGTTTGGGCTGTGCGTTGATATGTCAGTCACTCGGTCAGTCAGTCAGTCAGTAATTCAGTCAGGTTTTCCTTTTATATATTTAGAAGATTAGCCGAAGGAGGAATTTTAATAATCAGATGGTACATTCACAGGAATAGTTTTCAAAAATGTAATATTGCAGCAATGGATGTCTAGGCGAGACTTATGATATGAAATGAAGTCTTCGATCTAGAGAACCAAAGTCATCGAAGATGAGAGATAAGAAGTGCCCTGTAGGATAGATAAGTACTGTAGTGTGCAGCGCACCTTCCTCATATATACTTTGTGACTGCACATATTTAAAGACTAATAAACCATCAGTCGAACCAACAACACGTGTCTCAAGTCATTGCTCCCGATATCACATGGCGACCCTGCCAGGATGCCAGCCTCGCGGCGGCGCCTGCTGGCGGGCCTGTGCTCGATATATGGTAGAGCCGCGAAATTTAAGTGGTAAATTACAAAAAAATTCGTGAGAAGCTTTGTTATAATTTTAAGTGAATATTAAGATAGTATAAGAAGATCAACGGCACTTCAATGAAAATATAGACAGCATAGCAGAGCGACATCCGAACGACAACAATGATTCTTTAAATAACATGCTGACCGAACAAATTGAGGAACTGAATATTTACGTAACAATTTTGCTGTTGGAATTGATAGCGCAAAATAAAATCACCTTCGAGAAAAATAAGCGGAGACTACTTCAAAGCAGAGAAGATCGATACCGGATCGAGATTTGGAAGAACAAAGAAGGGCTGTGCAGAAAATAAATCATATTAATTTTATGTAAGTACAAGATGTTTAAGAAATCGTTTGAATATTTTAGTAAAATTAATGATAAAACCTTATAGCGTAGTCTTGTAATGTAAACCTAGATTATTTGGACATATGTATCATAATCTAATTGTATTCAATCAACTATTCCTGTTTTTCCAAATACATTTTAAATTTCATTAATTTTTTTCGTATTTACTTAATGCTTCTGTCAGTATATCAGTAACAAACTTCACATTTTATTTTACTTTACGAGGATGTATCTATAGAATTTTATTTGTGAATTCCGATAGAATGTTAGTAGACAAACTCACGCCGATGTTTTATTTAGAGTCAGGACCACCCAGATACTGTTAGAATATAACTACTATGGGTACATTATTGTTTATGTATGGATAGTATTTTAATTTACGTTAACCATTTTTGTTTTGTGACTAAAATTGGAGAACCAAACGGGAGGCACAGACACACACAGTCATGTTCATATTAACTATGTTTCTGGATAGAGCTAAACTATCTTCAGATTATACTGCTGTTATTATTGTTGCCGTATGTGAAAAACACATAATTATTTTATACCCATTTATTTTTCATTCGAAGTAAATTTATTGAATGAACAAACAAAAATAAAAAAAGAAATAATCAAATAATAATCATTTTTTATTATAAGTAAAATTTTGTATTGCGATACTCCGTTTGTTGACGATAGGTCAGTAATTTACCTATTATATATTTTTACAAAGGCATTTGACATGTTTAAAGTAATGGAACAGATATTATCGTTAATGTTAATTTTACTGACCGTTTGTTATTCCATACTATACCACATTAATGTAAGTACTTATTAAAAAAAAAAACTTTTTGAAATTAAATAAAATAATGTAACGAGATTACCTTAACATGATATTTTTTTGTAGATCAACTTTGTAACGTGAATAGATCTTCAAATTGCAGTTTAGGTATGTGCTGCACTTTGCGAAACTTATTTGGACAACATTGTATTGGATTACTTACTGATAATTTGTTTTATGGACACTGATTTGAATTGTAATCACATTCCAATTGTGAAATTGAAACCATCTTATACCTTGCACGTCAATATGAGACAAAGGAATGAGTGAGTAACGTACCGACATACATATTGTTATTAACAGATAGGTATGTGTGAAAGATATTTGAAAATGGTTTTATTATGTAGATGCATGAAAATGTGAGAAGATTAGGAAATTGTATTATGAATCTCTTTGATTTCTTTGTAATTCAATCAAGTATATGTTTATTACATTAGGACAGATAGTGAAATTGTAATTCTATTGAATCGGAGATAGGGAATCGGAAGTGAGATAGTTGATACGTTTTGCATTGCTGGACAGAAATAATGGAATGATAAGACTTTGATTAGTTGAAATACTGTGACGATTGGCCATAAGTCATGGATATTTGCTAACCAGAGACTTACAAATTGGTAGCAGTGTGCCTCAGCAGGAATTGATAGTTATTATGATGTATGTTCCACGGAGGTACACCAGGGTACACACAAAGGGACACACATTGTGCACTTCTGTCTGATCATGGTGCGAACGAGTTTTCCTCTGTGAAGAAGTTGGAGAAAATAATTGTCTTAAATGTTGCAACCCTGTATAAAGTGTTAACTAAATGAAGTGCACAAAAAAAAATATAAATAATGATATGAGTTGACTTAATATAAAACGTGTACCCTGCAAATAAATATAATAATAAGTATAAATAATGAAGACCGGCCGGCCCACCAAAGAGTGGAAGTAATGAAAATAGTGTACCTATTCAGACTCTCGTGTTTAGTTATATGGTGTTTGAGATGTGAATAAAATAAGAGGAATGGATACAATGGAGAATAGAAATATATGATAATTTGTGAAAGATATTATAAGGCAGAAAAAGTAATGTAATTGAGATCTTAGGCTATCAGAAGGCTATATGATTTATGAAAGAATGAAAGAACGTGATGAAAAAAGAAACGTGCAGTTAATAAACCAATGGTATACAATAAAAACAAATTGTCCTCATATTTGATTCATCATCATCAAAATCATATCCTTTAATTAAATTTGATTTCCTACCGATCGTCAACAGAGGAGAAATAATTATTAAATTATTTAAGTTTGTGTTAGTTGGTAGTTATGGTTACTTATATTAAAAAAAAAATGAAAAAAAGGGGGAAGGTGTAGTGTGCAGCGCACCTTCCTCATATATACTTTGTGACTGCACATATTTAAAGACTAATAAACCATCAGTCGAACCAACAACACGTGTCTCATTGCTCCCGATATGACAGTACAAATTTACACAGGATTCTATTAGTGAACAAAAAACATCGTGGCGAAAAGTCTGCTACACTCTCGCCGTTGCATCGTTGTGGCATCGTAGCGGCTGTCACTTGGGCCCTCTCACACCCTTCCGTGGTGGGAAGGCGGGTTGTGCGCCATAATGGCGCTTGCCCGTGGTGTCCTAGCCTCCCGTGAACACGGGAGGGTCATTGGGCGTGCTTCTTTAGACCTCGCCGGGTGACCAAAGGATATCGGGGCGTCTTTATTGACAACTCTTCCCCGCCTGGCCAAGGTGGGGGCTTGACTACCGATTCTCCTCCGCCCGGGATGGGCGATGGCACGGCTGCCAACTCTCAGGCTCAATCTGGTTTTCAAATTTCCGTCAGCCTGGGCCTTTCGGCTTCGACTGTTGGCTTGGGAAATCAGCGGGGGTGCCCGGCAACGTCGTTGTCAGGCAGTAGGCGCCATCCGGCGGTCGCGCGTGCTGTGGTGCTATGTTCCTGATGTGGTACAGCGCCGAGGAGTCTGCGCGCGCGAACATACCCTGGGCAAGGCGCACGATGAAGTCGTCCCGGCTTTCCAGACGAAGGTCTCTCTAGGTCACGTCGATCCTCGCGTAGCGTGGGACGCCGACGAGCTTTCGGCTATGGCGCGGGCGGGGTGTGTTGAGGTGTGTTGCCATGTTGAGCCAACGCGTACAGGGCAGGGGAAAGGCAGCTGCCCTGCGGCACGCCGCAGCTATAGGACAGCGCTGAGAGTGCGTCCTCTACCTTCGCCCTAAAGATCAGCTTCTTCCAGGAATGGCTGGACCTCGTCCTTCACCTTGACGACGCAGCAGGGAGGTTTGCGCTTGCGCTTAGTTTGTACACCGCTTGTTCCAGTTCGTCGCGAACATGTGGAGCACCCTCCTCAGGTCTGGTCCGGTCGGAACCCAAACTGCTCCGAAAGCTATATATGGTGTTAGATGTTATGTAGGAATTATTCGAGGCGCTGCTGAGGGGGGCGATGGGCCGATGGCTGCCGGCAAGGAGGGAGTTCTGCCAGGGCAGCAAAGGCATGTGAGTGGCGCGATGGATTGCGGCGGCAGGTGGTGCAGTGCGGCGTTGTTGATGGCATCTGCGCCCGGTGCGCAGTGGTGGTACTCGCAGGATCATCCTCTGCACCTGGCCTGGGGTGAAGACCTCCGGGTGTTCTGTGGCTGCCATTGGCTCCTCGAAAAAGAGCTCGTGCAAGCGCTCGACTGCTGCGACATGTCACAGCATGCGCCATGACACGGCGCGATCCATCGCGCGAAACCGCGGAGTGATTCGGACGGGGGCATTCGCTAGCTGCCGGCATAGACGGCGGAGTGCTTTCCAGTCGTCGCCGGCATAATAAATATATCATATGTTTTCTCATTATAAGCACAAAGTTATAAAAAATAAAATTTTATTTCCGTTGATTTTATTAAGTTTGGTTGTTTTATTTTGGGTTTTTATAGTTAGAATAGTTAAACGTGAGTTTACAATTAATACATAAATAAAGAATCACAATAAATAACTCATAAATAAATAATCAAGTGTCCGACCAACTGGACCACAGACGCCACGACCACAGTTAGAAAATAATCCCAATTTCCCAAGCATTCGTAAGTAAAATCATAACTTCTGAAATATTGGTTAAATATTTTTTAATAGTCACGTATATAGTACTTACGAAAAGATACACCTGGTGTGGAGTGGTTGTAACGCTTATTCCTTTACACGTTGTAAAACGCAGTCAAAGTCAAAGACACAATTCTTTATTTCATCGTTATAAGTGCTATAACATACAGACATACAGTAGCATAACACAAAGCTTGATGAACGTCATTTATGACTTTAAAAACAAAAGTAATCGTCCCCGGTTCGAATAAATTTATTTTACTGGCCAGAAGAACCGGGATGATACTGGCATCTTTTCAAATCGCCAAGGCTTACACTGCTAAGTATATTTAACATAAATATGACTTAATACTAATGTAACAAATGCCTGACGGCCGGATACATCTCTGACTGGTGAACAGAAAATAAAAAGGTGCCCCTGTGGGTTATGTAACTGAACCCCTCAAATCATGCAAGCAACCAACCAGCTCATTACCAACATTAGTAATGTGGTATGTTTAGTCTTGGACATCTTAATAATTATGTTTTACATCCATACGAGCTGACATAATTGTCCATGCATTATCATCATGTAGGTAATCACCAACCCTGTAGTATGCCTTACTAATTAACTGTTTCTTTACAACTGACTTAAATTTTCTCTCAGACAACTCAGTTATTTCCTTGGGCAGTTTGTTATAAATTTTAATAGCAAGACCTAAGAAGCACTTGCTAGTTTTGCTGAGGCGAATAGAAGGCTGATAAATCTTACACTTATTTCGAGTGCTATATTTGTATACATCATCATGCTGCAAAAATGAATTTGCTTTGTAAAAAACTTAGTCATGTAATTTGTTAGAGTGACAGTTTTAAGCAACATTTTGACAAAACAAAGTCAAAGTTGTTTTTGTCGCTGCGCATTGTCTTCCTACCTACCTATCTAAGATGCACTAAATGTTAGCTAAGAAAAGTACGACTCCTTTGATATCGATGTGGCAGGCGGATTCAAGGAGTGAGCATCTAGCACTAGGAATAATTCAGTTTCATTTAAAAATTTGACTTTTAATCCTTTCCATGAACCGGGGAGAATGATGACGCCCATTTTTTTTATTACATTTTCGACTATAATACTTATTTTAAATACGTTGTTAAGAATCGCTGAAAGTATTTTAACATTTCCAGCAGCTGCAATATCCGATACCTACCATCTAAATAATCTTCAAATGTACATTATTATGCTATATGCAAGTTTGTAAGGAAGGGCAAAGCACAGTAAATGAAATTGCTGCCTTCACCAACCACCGCTCCATTTTCGTAGTAATAATGTCAGTTTCATGAGAATGGTCGGAAAATACTGTAACAGAAGCACGGTATCCATTCGTCTACGCATATTTGTATGGGTATGACCTGAATCTGTAGGTCAATAATGAATAATATGGAAAGAAGCACAACTGTCCACGTACCTATCTATATCTAAAACGCCTTGGGGTATTTCACTTTCTGTCATACAAAAAAATCGTAGTGCAACCAAAGAGATGTCCAAATGTTTTTTCCATGATTACTTAGCTATCTACATACATACGCAACGACGAATACATTATCTGTACAATTTGTACCCTCCCTCCCCTACACCAACTGCAAGCCTTTGTCGTTGTCCTTTTCTTTTCTAAAGATATTTAAACTATCTGTCTCTTTCCAAACAATGGCGATGACATATAGTTTAATAATTTTGGAAAAAAAAATCCCAAGAAACAATATTTTCAATTAACTTAGAATTGATAGAAAACATTTGGAGTTAATTTCGGATTTCTGGTGTAGTTCGTGCAATGTCGGAATACACGGGAAGGCATCATATGTTCTGTTGACTGCTTTATTTCAATTAAAAGGACTCGATGCGTGCAGCGCGAAAACTCTCGTAGGACCAACGATCTCTATAGTACTAGCGTACTAGATAGGGCGTCCCATACAAGGGGTTGGTTCCTAATGTTTATGAGAGCATGCTCTCATCGTCGATCAGTCGTCTTGCGGCATCGAAATGTCACGCACGTCACTTACCACGCACATGTTAATGTTTACATGAGGAAAAAAAAATGTTTTGTGTACCCCTCGATCTGTGAATCATAGTTAATTTTAAACTTTAAGGTATTTATAGTGTTTTCAAATCAATAGTGTGTAATATAGAGCCCAAATTATTTTATTTTGAATTATTTAATGTTTGACAATATAAACAAACATGGGGAACGCATCAAAAATAGAGTCGTCTCTTTCTAATGTACTTAATGACATTTATTATGCTATCCATCTCTATCTAGCTGAGCCAAAGATTAAACTAAATACGTAAATCAGATGGGTTACCCTACGTCCTCAGTGAACAATTTGATACGATGCGGTCCGATGCGATGCCCGCACGAACGCAAGCTGTCAATTTAAAATCTTCGTAATCAATACAAGTGTCCTACGTCTTTCCGACTGACATTCGTACGAGTAGTCGCGTTGCGGAAATGTCAATTCGGCTTGCGATTTTCGGACGAATTTCGTACGAAACATCAAAACAAACAATTTCAATTTCGTTTTTTATTTTATTTACAATATAATCAAATGTAGACCGTAACATTCTTGAATATTCCTTGAATAGAAAAGGGCAAATACTTTAAATATGAGTTTTCTGACAAAATAATTCGACGGAGCCTAGACATGTTTGTTGGAAAACGCAACTTAACGCGAAATGTCAAGTTCAGGCAGGACACTTCATCCGATCCGTACCGGATCGCAGTAAATCCGCACCGCATCGTAACCGCAACGCATCGCATCAATTTGTTCACTGAGGACGTAGCGTTACCTGCAATTTTAGGTTTGTACATGCAAATTTTCCATGGGAATTGTACCTGTCATCGTTATTTTCTGTGAACGTCCCATCTGCGTGTTGCATTATCAAATGTAGTTCGTAGCTAATCAACTGGATGGTGCTGGTGGCGTTTTCTAGGAAAATGGAACGAATTTGTTACAGGCAAAGGCCTGTCCATGTATTTAGGTCTATGCGCACACAGGGGCCTTACATCAGGGGTATGCAATATTGATGCTGAGTAACGTATCTACGTCAAATATACTGTACTAGCTTTTGCCCGCGACTTGGTCCGCGTGGCGAGACTTTTATAAAGAGAGATTTTTCTCTATGTTGTAGAAAAGATTAAAAAAAGGATGGATGGCTCGGTTGATGGTGCAATCGGAATAAGAGCTACACAGAAGATTAAATGTATTTAGAAAACACATTTATAAAATTTCCTTATAAACAACGTTTCTGGTCGTTCTGGAGGGGGTTGCAAGAATGACCAGACCGGACGGCGAACTTACGCGGGAGCACACCACATGTAACTGACCATGAGAGAAGTAGGGCTGTGGCAAAACAACTCTCGCTAGCGCAAGTCTACTCCTTCGACTTTCTTTCTTATCTCACGTATACTTCATAAAATAACCCCTGTGAAAAATTTCAGCCTTCTAGGTTCTCAATTATTTGGACTGGGTGATGATGAGTCAGTAATGAATGAATATAGAAAATTTACGTCCCTACTCCTCCACGTTCAGGTCATAAGTCGGTAAAGAAACCAAGCACAAACACATCTCAATTTTAAATGGAATTCACGTATTTCCGTAATTTTTTCGGTGTGTGTCGAAGGTGTTGAATAATGTAAGTTGTCTTAAAAAATACGTTTTTTCTTGGAGAAAATACAATGAAAAACTACATAACAATTAGGTACCCTGAATCCGGCGCTAGTGCAGTATTTTTCATGAAAATGTTTATTTCTATTCCCATAAAGCTGTAGATTTGCTGAGATAGTTTAAAGCCTTGAACTCGCTTTATTTTTTTGTCTATACCAATGTACCATGTAGTGCATGCCCGCTATCCCTGTTAAAATTGGAATTTTGGAAAATCTAGACATGACTGAACTTTGCATTCATTAAGGTGCATGTCAAATTCCAAGCATCAGGTTAAGATTTTTTCATAATTTGTTTTTCCCACCAACCCCCGGTCCCGTAGGAATTTCTCAAAATGCAGCCATAACTTAAGTTTATATTTATTAAAACTTTATTTTGCTAATTCTCATTCTCGTGGGAAATTTGCATTATTGCGTTGCAAAAAAGTTTTCCGTTTATGAAGGTACTTGCATGGCTAATTTCAATAATTATCTTACGCGGTTAATTTTTTTTTTTCAGACAAACAAAAATTTCTCCCGCAAACTACCGTTCCCATAGGAATTTTGGAAAATTCAGTCATGGCTTAAATTTGCATTCAGCAGCAGTGTGTGACAGTGTCCTACGAGAGTTTTCGCGCTGCACGCATCGAGTTCTTTTAATTAAAAAAAAAAACGCACAGTTCGGAGAGCGCTAACTTACTACAATACTTAAATCAAATTATAACTTAAATAAACTATTAATAAATCAACAGTCTTTAGTGGAACAGGAACATAATATTTTCTTATAAACGATCTTAATGATTATTGGACGACAGGTACTTAAATCTAATATATAAAATTCTCGTGTCACAGTTTTCGTTGCCATACTCCTCCGATACGGCTT
>SJJU01006682.1:0-18991 GCA_012932125.1 Conopomorpha cramerella
GTTTTTTTTTATCTTGAGGAAATCCGTTAGGGATACCCCACCGCTAACGGGGACAGCGGCGGGGTTATGTGGGACTCACACCCACTAAAACCCCACGGTGACCGCTACCGCGTTAATGCCGGGGCCCCCGGAACAGCCTGAGCCACTACGTCCAAGGGTGGCCCCAACCGCGCTAGGCCCTCGCGGACTGGAATGGGGGCGATCTACGCACCCCCAGCTCACGATGTCGTACGGCGGTAATATGGTCACCACGCTACCGCCGTCGCCAATCAGGGCACGCGAGTCTCCGCCCGCGTGCCACAGCCCCTACGCCCGCCCAGTCGCCTTTTATGTAGACGAACCGTAAGGGGTATGTCACTGTGGCAAATGGAGATCTATTAACTCTGCTTATCCCTCTAGGAGTCGTGCGTGAAATGTAAGGATGTACTACTTTTAATATTTGGTTTTGTCTAAATTATGTTGTTAGTTACTTTTTGGGAAATTTTCACTTTTTAACAATAAACAAAGTATATTAAAAATGTGCATGTTTGTGTCCAGCTGGGCAAGTGGCTGGTGCTGTTCTGCGACGAGATCAACTTGCCGGACATGGACAACTACGGCACGCAGCGCGTCATCTCCTTCCTGCGGCAGCTCCTCGAGCACAAGGGCTTCTACAGGGCTAGCGGTAACATTCATATTACTTTATTTTTAAATTTACTTTATATTTTCAGAGATTTAAAAATATATTCACCTGTATATAGAAGATATAGTCAGTTTTAAAAATGTAGATTGAAGGTATTGAATGGCACTGCAGCAGTGTATATTGATATCAAATAAAACAGTTTCAGAATTCATTGAAACATCTAACGAGTACTGTGCTTTCTTTAACTGAAAACTGCTAGTTCTGTATCTACTATCGTAATACTCGTGTAGGTATTACGTACGTACTGTATACTAAGACTTTGTGTGGTGGAGCAGATCACCTGTGGGTGCACCTGGAGCGCATCCAGTTCGTGGGCGCGTGCAACCCCCCCACCGACCCCGGCCGCAAGCCTCTGTCCCTGCGGCTGCTGCGACACGTGCCCGTCATCTACGTCGACTACCCCGGCGAGACCTCGCTCGAGCAGGTATGTGTCAGTACGGCGAGTCGGCGCGCGGTACTAGGGAGAGTATCGGAGAGAGTAACGGAGAGTGTTGTTGCAGATCTACGGCACGTTCACCCGCGCCATGCTGCGCATGCAGCCGGGTCTGCGCGGGTACGCGGCGCCGCTGACGCAGGCCATGGTGCGCCTGTACCTGGCCTCGCAGGAGCGCTTCACGCAGGACATGCAGCCGCACTACGTGTACTCGCCGCGCGAGATGACGCGCTGGACCCGCGGCATCTGCGAGGCCATCCGCCCGCTCGACTCGCTCTCCGTCGAGGGGCTCGTGCGCCTCTGGGCCCACGAGGCGCTGCGCCTCTTCCAGGACCGCCTGGTGGACGACGCCGAGCGCGCCTGGACCGACGAGAACATCGACTCCGTCGCGCTGCGCTTCTTCCCCGGCATCGACCGCGACCAGGCGCTCGCGCGGCCCATCCTCTACAGCAACTGGCTCAGCAAGGACTACGTGCCCGTCGAGCGCGAGCAGCTGCGCGAGTACGTCAAGGCCCGGCTCAAGGTACGTGCGCGACACAACCTCTCCTCACTCCACGCGAGCGACGTACCCAATGTGACCCGAGCGTCTGGTGCACAGGTGTTCTACGAGGAGGAGCTGGACGTGCAGCTGGTGCTGTTCGACGAGGTGCTGGAGCACGTGCTGCGCATCGACCGCATCTTCCGGCAGCCGCAGGGACACCTGCTGCTCATCGGCGTGTCCGGCGCCGGCAAGACCACGCTCAGCCGCTTCGTCGCCTGGATGAACGGCCTCTCCATATTCCAGATCAAGGTACGTTGCTCCCGGTCGGTGCCGTGCTGTGGAGACCGGTAGCCGCCCCGTCACGCCCCACTGACGGTCCCGCGCCCCCCTCCCCCGCAGGTGCACAACAAGTACACGGGCGCGGACTTCGACGAGGACCTGCGCGCCGTGCTGCGCCGCGCCGGCTGCCGCGACGAGAAGCTCGCCTTCATCCTCGACGAGTCCAACGTGCTCGACTCCGGCTTCCTCGAGCGGATGAACACGCTCCTCGCTAACGGAGAGGTACTTACACTCTTTATGTTTATATCTCAGTGATATCGACGCCTACATAATATACCTACTGATACGCGTGGATTCCGTGCAGGTGCCGGGGCTGTTCGAGGGCGACGAGTTCGCGGCGCTGATGACGCAGTGCAAGGAGGGCGCGCAGCGGGAGGGCCTCATGCTCGACTCCAACGACGAGCTCTACAAGTGGTGAGTGCCTCGTCTGTGCGGTGGTGTCGGTGAGAGTGACGCGAGACTGGTTGTGATGCGTCACTATTGTGCGGTGCAGGTTCACGGGGCAGGTGATGCGCAACCTGCACGTGGTGTTCACGATGAACCCGTCGTCGGAGGGGCTGAAGGACCGCGCGGCGACGTCGCCGGCGCTGTTCAACCGCTGCGTGCTGAACTGGTTCGGGGACTGGAGCGACACGGCGCTGTACCAGGTGGGGCGCGAGTTCACGGCGCGCATGGACCTGGACAGTGCGGAGTACGTGCCGCCCGAGCCCTTCCCGGCCGCGTGCGGGGCGCTGCCGGCCCGGCCCGGCCGCCGCGCCGCCGTCGTCAACGCGGCCGTCTACGTGCACCAGACGCTACACGCCGCGCGCGCACGACTCGCGCGACGCGGGAACAACACCATGGCCGTCACGCCCAGGTGCGCCACAACTACTCATACTCATACTCCCGTCATGTTTAAATACTGTAGCAATTGACAAAAAAATATTCACGCAATCAGTCATTTTCAGAAGACCTTTATGAATTCATTTTCATATTCACAACAATACCGCTGCGACCGCTAGCGCCGTTATTTCGTACAACAATATTTGGGTAGAATAAGCAAATGTAGAGACTATACGAACTACTCACTAGAGGGCGCTGCGTAGTAAGTACCACGACGAAATTGAAACTGACTGTTTCCCTTCCTCTCGGCAGACACTACCTGGACTTCATCCAGCAGATGGTGAAGCTGTACTCGGAGAAGCGCGCGGACCTGGAGGAGCAGCAGCTGCACCTGAACGTGGGCCTCGGCAAGATCGCGGAGACCGTGGAGCAGGTCGAGGAGATGCAGCGCAGCCTCGCCGTCAAGTCGCAGGTGATCACCTCGCCGCACCCTACCCGCTTCTACCGCCCCGTGTAATCTAGGATCTACTACTAAACTCAACTTGTCAGTTGTTGCTGATAATCACTTTCAGTGAACGTGGGGTGGTTGAATGAGGATCTTTTGACATGTCTGCGCTGAATGTTGTCTCTAAGTTTGCAAGCTTCGCGCCATAAGATATTTATCGCTATATTGTTCCCGAGCATCAATTCAATTCTTTTTAAATGGCTCTAGTGCCGACATGGATTGTCAGCAATTCCGCCAAAAACTGTGGGTAGACCGCACATGTACTTGAGCCGTATAATATTAAAGAAGATCAGTCATCAATACATCCCGAGCATCACGGTGTAGGTATAATCAAAGACAAACTTTGAGCCGAACTTCGTATTGTGCTCGATGTTACGACACAGTTATATGTGCCGTTATCACGAGCGGACTGAAGTAATCGAAGAAGAGGAGCCATTGATCTATTGAAAATCTTCTGAAGATTTGCTAAA
This sequence comes from Conopomorpha cramerella, assembly GCA_012932125.1. Lineage (NCBI taxonomy): Eukaryota > Metazoa > Arthropoda > Insecta > Lepidoptera > Gracillariidae > Conopomorpha > Conopomorpha cramerella. The sequence continues at coordinate 3,733 of SJJU01006682.1, forward strand.
GATTGAAAGACTCCGCGCCGTGATACGCTGTATAACATTATTTTGTTGCAATGTCAGTGTTTCATTAAATAAAAATCATTGAAATCTAGCGTATATCATGCCTGATATACTAATTATAAACTATAGGAACTACAAGCCAAGAACGAAGCTGCCAACGCCAAGCTGCGGCAGATGGTCAAAGATCAACAGGAAGCGGAGAAAAAGAAGGTGGAGAGTCAAGAAATTCAGGTACGTTGACATTTTTTTAACCATTTCCCAAAATAAAGTTAAAATTTAGTTTACAACCGCTAAACTTTTCACTACTAATGCCTGTGTTGTTCTCCCCAGGTATAAAACAGGCAAGCAATAATTTTGTAGAACGGACGGATTATTCTAAGATTGTTCTAAAATTGTAATATGTGTATTTAGGTGGCGTTAGAAAAGCAGACCAAAGAGATCGAGCTGAAGCGGCGCGACGTGATGGCCGACCTCGCGCAGGTCGAGCCCGCCGTCATCGAGGCGCAGAACGGTTTGCACTATTGCTACCTTAACGCCATAGGCACAGGGACTAGATTGCTTTGGAACAATTGCTCGTACGGCTGACATGAGTGTTCAAGCAGCTTGTTTGCATGAAGCCTGGTAGAAATTCAGGTGTATCTATGCCATTTCCTTGTATTGATCAAAACGTTTCCAAAGATCAAGTTAATGATATTTTTAATGAAAATTTTGTCACCACCTCGGCAATCTAGTCCCAACATCATTATTTACACATTTTTATAATTAATTTAATGATTGATAAAACGTACAATTTAAATTTAATTGTTTACAAGAATTTATTTATTGTTCTATACGTTAACGGATGCATTATTATTTGACGCTGACAAAATCATGTTTATCTTTTTTTATTTATAAAAGTTTGCTTTTGTATTAGTTTAATTGCGTAAGTTTACGAAGTTGCATGGTGCCTACCGACACTCACACCGACTCGCACGTCATGCAGCTTGTCTGTATCAGTTTCCCAAGTACATTACATTGACGCGTAATGGCGTGGTGCGCTGTGTGAGCGTGGGTGGGCACACACGTAACGCGTGGCGGGGCGGGGCGGGTCGGGTCGGGTCGGCAGCCGTGCGGTCCATCAAGAAGCAGCAGCTGGTGGAGGTGCGCTCGATGGCGAACCCGCCCTCCGTCGTCAAGATGGCGCTGGAGTCCATCTGCACGCTGCTGGGCGAGCGCGGCGACACCTGGAAGGGCATCCGCTCCGTCGTCATGAAGGACAACTTCATCTCCACTATCGTCAACTTTGAGACTGAGAATATCACGTTAGTTCATCTGCTAGTTAGCTATATACGTGAGGCACTCGGCGCGCTCCGCCGGCCGCGTCACTGTACTTGAAACTAACGCTAAAAGTGCGTTGTGAGACGTGCGCCGAGTGCCCACAAACATGGGGCAAAACAGTCTCTCAGTATTTTACAATATTCACGTAGATTAGACTTAGAAAACAAACAGTCCCAGAGATAGGACCAACACGGCATGTCGTATTTTCATTTATCTTTTAACTTGGTTTACATCACTGTTCTGCCTCATGTTTGTATCTCAAGTTTATAAAAATACTTTTATAACAATATTAGCATCGGTCGATGGCATGTTTGTTGTCTGAACGTAGATCGTTGTTTATGAATACAATGCCACCACCATATTGTGTACTCTTGTGTTGTATAAAGATGTAAAACATGAATTGGCAAAAATATTGTATGTTTTCTCAGCTCTGAATTGTATAGTAGATATATCTTCTTAATTGTATTATTTCTATTTTTTACCACTATTTTATCATTTGTATATAAGCTAAGCTCGCTTGCATTATGTCACTGTTGTTATTATAACAAATTGTAACAAAGAATAAAATGTCAGCAAGGTCGAATTAATACTATGTGTGATTAACAAACATCCGTGTCAGCATTAACCTGGAGTAACAAGACGTCGCGTGGAGCGAGCAAACAGTCCGCAGTGCCGGTGAGGGCAGCGCGCACGTTTCCGCGGAAGCGAGCTCGCTGCGCGCCGCACACCGCATGGGGCACGTTCGCTAAACGCTATGTTTGTTTCCTCTTTTGATCGCTCTCTCGCTCTCGCTTGGGGCCGCAGCCGTCAAGTCTATAAAGAAGCAGCACCTGGTGGAAGTGAGGTCCATGGGCAACCCGCCCGCCCTCGTCAAGGTGGCGCTCGAGTCCATCTGCCTGCTGCTGGGCGAGAACGCCACGGACTGGAAGGCGATCCGAGCCGTCATCATGCGCGAGAACTTTATCAACAGCATCGTCACCAACTTCTCTACCGAGGACATAACGTGAGATCACGCCGCTTCCTTACACACACACGCATGTCTCACTAACGTGGTGGTGGTTATTCGTGAAACGTTCAGTTTTAAGCTACAAAAAAAATGTTAAAATTATAATTGAAGAGGTAGACTTTATGAAGGAACGCTACTACGAAATATTGGATATGTTCTATTTGTTCTCTCTCCCACTTTTCCTAGAGAAAGAAAAAGGAAGAACAAAGGAATGTTGTTAAATAACGGGAGGTTAAATGAGAGTTACCTTAAAAGATATAAAGTCACTAATGTCCAGTATCTAGAGGCGTAAAACTGAATGTTTCGTTTGCAAAATGTCTGGTGTTGTGCATCGTGCGCTTGCTGCATGCTTTGAAGCGTTGTCTATTTGTGCATTTCAGAAAACTAAGCTATTCTTTCTCTCTACTACTGACTATCTCCGTTTAGATTTGTTTGTCAGTGACAACTGTCGGAACATTCAGGTAAAGGGGTGTATTTCGAACTGAAAGCATGAATATGTTTGCCAATTTTAATTTCGAGTGTGAGCGTTGTATGCCACTTTAGTCAGTGGGTGTTTTTGTTTTGCTGTTTTCTGTTTATGCAACACGAACATGGTGTACAATGGAACATAATGAGGGATGATAATGGTTTGACCACAGCACGTCCTATTCAATTTAATTTGGATTTCATTTTGGGCGCGGTAATAATAAAGCCACTGAACCCTGGAACCCATTAACTGATCTAGTAATTTAGTTTATTGACAAGATTTTTAAACGCACATCTTCGTTAAATCCCTACTCCAACCCCGGGTAGATTAATACATCAAATTACTAAACTACCCTAGAATCCTTGGAGGATAGATGTATGTGTTGAGCACAATATATGGAACGTATATTAGGTTTGATAAATATCGTTGGTATATTGTCAAATGAGTAACCTTATCCCGGTGTCAGTGACGACGTGCGCGAGAAGATGAAGACGCGCTACCTCAGCAACCCCGACTACAACTTCGAGAAGGTGAACCGCGCCAGTATGGCCTGCGGGCCTATGGTCAAATGGGCCATCGCTCAGGTGAGATCGCCGTATTTATTATTAACATGTTGAAGTGAAACTTCTTTATCGGCGTTGGAAAAAAAAATGCCGTCACATTTTTCGGTTACGCGTCACATTTTTTCCGCTACGCGCCATCTTTTTTTTTAATTTAAGTTTCACTTCTTATGTGTGTACACTAGTACACGCACACCTTTTTGATGTTTAAATACGAAAACTGATAACTCCACGGATTTCGATAATTCCATAAATGATCGTCGAGTAACAATGCCCCGTATATGTGATGGTGATACGCGTCGGTCGGGCCGCAGATCGAGTACGCGGACATGCTGAAGCGCGTGGAGCCGCTGCGCAAGGAGCTGCAGGCGCTGGAGCACCGCGCGCAGCACAACGTGGCCGCGGGGGACGAGGTGCGGGACCTCATCGCGCACCTCGAGCACTCCATCGCCGCCTACAAGGAGGAGTACGCGCAGCTCATCAGCCAGGCGCAGGCCATCAAGACCGACCTCGAGAACGTACAGGCCAAGGTACCCCGCCCTATCTTCTCTTAGCTTCTACTACTGGCCCGATCTTCAACTCGCCTTAACGAATGTGTGTGTGTCATGTCCAGGTGGACCGCTCCATAGCGCTGCTGAAGAGCTTGGTGATCGAGCGCGAGCGCTGGGAGGCGAGCTCGGAGACGTTCCGCTCGCAGATGAGCACCATCGTCGGCGACGTGCTGCTCTCCGCCGCCTTCATCACCTACGGCGGATACTTCGACCAGCATGTCAGTGCAACTGTTTTAACGTTATACCCTTCAGCCTTAACCTTGTAACGTTTCTTAAAAAAATGTTTTGTCAACTTTGAATATAGGCAGGATTTATAAGTGTAGTGTTGTCCCCGCAGTACCGTCAGAACCTGTTCTCGACGTGGACGTCGCACCTGTCGAGCGCGAACATCAAGTTCCGCGCGGACATCGCGCGCACCGAGTACCTCAGCAACCCCGACGAGCGGCTGCGCTGGCAGGCCAACGCGCTGCCCACCGACGAGCTCTGCGTCGAAAACGCCATCATGCTCAAGGTAACACTCTTTACAACCTTTGTTAATTACGTTCATACATCTTCACTAACATCGGTATGAATACTTTTTTTATTTATTTTACAAAACCACACACATTATCTTCCGGTGGGCGAAAATCGTCACCGATTGGGTTCCCACCGACGGATGCAGGAGGCGAGGCCGGCCCAGGAGGAGATGGCGTGATGACCTGGACCGACACCTGCCAGGGTGGCGCGAAGTGGCCCAAAACAGGGATGAGTGGAGGAAATGGGGGGAGGCCTTTGCCCAGCAGTGGGACACAACACAGGATACATAAAAAAAAACAAAAAAAAAAAATGGAATTCAAACAACGAAATATACTTACTTAAATACATTTTATTTTTTTCTAATAAATACACACAGACACCATACAACGTACACATATACATTAAACGCTTGTTCATAGTGATACAAGTACTTAAAATCCCATCACCTAAGTACCTGTCAGCAGTGGGAATCGAACTCACGACCCTATCAATAGAGACATATATGTTGACCTAGTGTGTGTGTTAACTTTACATCATAGTAGTTACTATACATACAATTGTCCCCACAGAGGTTCAACCGCTACCCGCTGATCATCGACCCGTCGGGGCAGGCGACCGAGTTCATAATGCGCGAGTACAAGGACCGCAAGATCACCAAGACGTCGTTCCTGGACGACTCCTTCCGCAAGAACCTCGAGTCCGCGCTGCGCTTCGGCAACCCGCTGCTCGTCCAGGTCCACACATTTCCGCTACCTACACACCGCACAAACCTAACTTTATTGCTTAAACGTTATCAGTTTAGTGCTTGTCTGGGATATACAAGACGACTGTGTCATGTAACTCAATCTTCAGTCTAGAAGTGGCCTGCGAGGTGCCACGAGTTGGAAGATTTTGTCGATTACATTAGAATGTCTCGACCGTGAAATCATACAAATATTACTATAACAATATAGCTTAACGTATTAACGAGTGTGCGTGTATTGGTTGTTCAGGACGTGGAGAACTACGACCCGATCCTGAACCCGGTGCTGAACCGCGAGCTGCGGCGCACCGGCGGCCGCGTGCTCATCACGCTCGGAGACCAGGACATCGACCTGTCGCCCTCCTTCCTCATCTTCCTCAGCACCCGGGACCCCACGGTGGAGTTCCCGCCGGACATGTGCTCGCGCGTCACGTTCGTGAACTTCACGGTGACGCGGTCCTCGCTGCAGTCGCAGTGCCTGCACCGCGTGCTGAAGGCGGAGCGGCCCGACATCGACACCAAGCGCCAGGACCTGCTCAAGCTGCAGGGCGAGTTCCACCTGCGCCTGCGACAGCTCGAGAAGTCGCTGCTGCAGGCCCTCAACGACGCCAAGGGCAAGATCCTCGACGACGACTCCGTCATCGCCACGCTCGAGACCCTCAAGAAGGAGGCCGCGGACATCGGACAAAAGGTCACTAAATACATCATTGGCATTTACATCGATGACACACCCGTGTATGAGGAGTCTCTTGTATACTATAATGCACAAACTACTGTGTTACAGGTTGAAGAAACTGACAAGGTCATCGGCGAAATCGAAACTGTGAGCCAGCAGTACCTGCCTTTGTCTCAGGTGCGTGACGATTATTCTGTCGTAGTTAACCTCGTACATTTTATGGTCGTCAATTAATGCGACGCGTATTGTGTTGTGTAGGCGTGCAGCAGCATCTACTTCACGATGGAGTCGCTGAACCAGGTGCACTTCCTGTACCAGTACTCGCTCAAGATGTTCCTGGACATCTTCAGCTCGGTGCTGGTGAGTCCGGCGCTGAGCGGCGTGGCCGACTACACGCAGCGGCTCAACTTCATCACCGAGGAACTGTTTGCGGTACGTTGCATATTATACAAGAGTCTCGTAACAGTCCCGCGGCTTGTGTTTAGTTGAATGCAACGCGTAATATTTGCAACGCAGGAGATCTACGAGCGCGTGGGTCGCGGCATGCTGCACACGGACCGGCTGACGTTCGCGCTGCTGCTGTGCCGCATCCACCTCAAGGGCGCCGCGGGGCCCGGCGGGGAGGGCTCGCTCGAGCGCGAGTTCGCCGCCTTCCTGGCGGGGCGCGAGGCGGCGGGCCAGGGCGCCGCCCCCGCCGAGCAGGGCGCCGCCCCCGGGGGCGGGCCGCTGAGCGCCGAGCAGCACGCGGCGGCGCGGCGGCTGGGCGCGCGGCTGCCCGCCTTCCGGCAGCTGGTGGAGCGCGCGGGGGCGTTGCCCGAGCTGGGGGCGTGGCTCGCGCAGGCCGCGCCCGAGCAGAGCGTGCCGGCGCTGTGGGAGCTGGCCGCCGCCCCCGCGCCCCCCGCCGCCGCGCTGCTGCGTCTGCTGCTGGTGCAGGCCTTCCGGCCCGACCGCGTGACGGCGGCCGCCGCGCTGCTGGTGGCCGCCATCCTGGGCCCGCGCTTCATGGCGCGCGCCGAGACCGAGCTGGCGCTGCACGCCGTCACGGAGTCGCAGCTGGACGCCACCACGCCCGCGCTGCTGTGCGCCGCGCCCGGCTACGACGCCAGCGGCCGCGTCGACGACATGGCCGCCGAGCTCAACCGCCCGCTCTCCAGCATCGCCATCGGCTCCGCCGAGGGGTTCAACCAGGCCGAGCGCGCCATCAACACCGCCTGCAAGACCGGACGGTGCGTCGCACACACAACGCATTATAATTTATCATATTGCAACAGAACTGTATCGTAATTTGTTTGGTCTCTGTGAATCAGGTGGGTGATGCTGAAGAACGTGCACCTGGCGCCGGTGTGGCTGGTGCAGCTGGAGAAGAAGCTGCACTCGCTGCAGCCGCACCCCAACTTCCGGCTGTTCCTGACGACGGAGATCAGCCCCAAGCTGCCGGGCAACCTGCTGCGCGCCTCGCGGCTGCTGGTGTTCGAGCCCCCGCCCGGCATCCGCGCCAACCTGCTGCGCACCGTCGCCACCGTCAGTACCACTCTCTGTCACTCTGGCCGCTCTGTGCCACTTGATGCGTCTGCTTGGAGCAGATACTGACCGGGCGTTGTCCTCGTGTCGGCAGGTGCCGGCGGCGCGCATGATGAAGCCCCCGAGCGAGCGCGCGCGCCTCTACTTCCTGCTGGCCTGGTTCCACGGCATCGTGCAGGAGCGTCTGCGCTACGTGCCGCTGGGCTGGGCCAAGCACTACGAGTTCAACGAGAGCGACCTGCGCGTCGCGCTCGACACGCTCGACACCTGGATCGACGCCACCGCCTGCGTGAGTACCGCCCCCCTCCCTCGCCCCCTCCCCCCACACACGCGCACACACTAACGAGGCACGCGCGCGACGTCACAGGGCCGCACCAACCTGCCGCCGGAGAAGGTCCCGTGGGACGCGCTGGTGACGCTGCTGTCGCAGTGCATCTACGGCGGCAAGATCGACAACGCCTTCGACCAGCGGCTGCTGCACTCCTTCCTCTCCAAGCTCTTCACGCCCAGCTCCTTCGAGGCCGACTTCGCGCTCGTCGCCAACGTCGACGGGGTATGACACACGTCCATTATTTACTTTTTGCAAATATTTATACATACTTAGGTACTATATTGTAACATGAAAGGGGTTTTGCTTTGTAATGTACAAGTGATTAGTGTTTGTGTACTGTATGGTCGTCAGGCGAGCGGCAACCAGCGGCACATCACGATGCCGGACGGCAACCGGCGCGACCACTTCATCAAGTGGATCGAGGAGCTCTCCGACAGGCAGACCCCCTCCTGGCTCGGCCTGCCCAACAACGCAGAGAAGGTAATACTTGCGCTTCACATCCGTGTGACTTGTTGCTCTAACGCTTCATATTGTTATTGATGGGTTAGATATAGATGGTTGGACACGGCAGTATGTGTAGGGTGTGTATGTGTGCAGGTGCTGCTGACGACGCAGGGCAGCGACCTGGTGGCCAAGCTGCTCAAGATGCAGCAGCTGGAGGACGAGGAGGAGCTGGCCTACACCGCCACCAGCCAGGACGAGCCGCGTGAGTCACACAAACTGTTACTCATTATGACTTTACTAATGATTTTCTCTATTGGCGGTGGAGTTAAAGGGTCATTATTGTTATGTTATGAATGAAAATGTATCCTTGTCGCAGGATACAGGAGGAGACAAAAGAATATGTCAAAATTAACTTTGTCAAAATGAATTGTTTTTCGCATGGTGGTTTGATTTCGTGATCTCACATTACTGTTTTCGGGATTTGCATATTGCATTCCGAGTATCAAGCCATTTCACGAAGTTGGTCGGAAACGGTCCGAGGGTCAGAGTATAGTTCCTTAACTGTAAGTACATGTATTTAGAGTTAAATGGTAATAATGTGTGTGTTGTGCAGACTCGCTGGCGATACAGGGCGACGGGCGGCCCGCCTGGATGCGCTCGCTGCACGCCTCGGCCACCGCCTGGCTGCAGATGCTGCCTGAAGACTTGCCGGTATGTCCAACTTTTGCCTTCTTCTGCCGTCGTTATGTTCCGAGGTGTCGACCAGTGGTTGTGAGAGTGAGTTGTGGACGTTGGTTGCAGACGCTGCGGCGCACGGTGGAGAACATCAAGGACCCGCTGTACCGGTTCTTCGAGCGCGAGGTGGCGGCGGGCGCGGCGCTGCTGGCGCGGGTCAAGGCGGACCTGCGCAGCGTCATCGCCATCTGCGAGGGGCACATGAAGCAGACCAACGAGACGCGCTCGCTGGTGGGGTGGCTGGTGCGCGGCGTGCTGCCGGCGGCGTGGCGGCGCTACGCGGGCGCGGGGGGGGCCACGGTGCAGCAGTGGCTGGGCGACTTCGCGGCGCGCGGCCGCCAGCTGGCCGACGTGGCCGCCTCGCAGCGCTGGCGCCGCGCCGTCTGGCTGGGCGGCCTGCTCAACCCCGAGGCCTACGTCACGGCCACGCGCCAGTGCGTCGCGCAGGCCAACTGCTGGTCGCTGGAGGAGCTGCACCTGCAGGTCACCATCCCCGAGCCGGGCGCCGCCGACCCGCCCGGCGCCGGCGCCGGCAACGACTGGTCCTTCCACGTCACCGGCCTCAAGCTGCAGGGCGCCGCCGTCAAGGGCAGCCGCCTGCTGCTCTCCAACTCCATCATCACCGAGCTGCCGCTCGTCGTGCTCACCTGGATACAGTCAGTATTGCCATGGCTATTTAGTTGTAACGTTGCCCGTCTTTCATACACTAATCCCCACTAAATGACTGCCGAATATACAGTGTGTTGATTTGTACCGCAGCGAGCGTCATGGACGATGTAGATCCTATGTAGAAGTTTTAAAAAAAAGTACCAAGAAAAAATAAAAATATTCCTTCAAGACTCACCCAATCAAAGTAGTCTCAAATGTGTGCAAGAAGCGTGGTCACTCACGCGTAGCTATCTCGTAGCACCCGCGTAGTCTACGACCACTAGCCGCGGAATCTAGTAAGACTACGCGTCCGGAGCAGAAATGCGACATCGTTTTGGTAGGTAAACAAGATTCTTATTAGATTCGCTTTTTCCTTCATACTTCTATGGGCTTAGGACCATCAAAGTAACTTTACTAAGGTTGAAGAATCCATCTTGTTAAGCTACATTGGCGTGTTTATAAAGTGAATCAACTTATTTACATAATTTTAGTAATGTTTTCGTTTTTAATTAGGTATTTAGTAATGTTATCGTTTTTAATTAGGTATTTAGTAATGTTATCGTTTTTAATTAGGTACCTATCTACACTGCACAATGACTTCACTACGACGTTATGTCACTTTTAATAACTGTTCAAAGTATCCACCGCCCTGCGTAATACACAAATGTACACGGCGCCGTAAACTGTCTTGACGAATCGGGTACCTGTCTCTCCACACTCGCACTGTTTCATTTATGTTTTGTAATGAAACAAAGTAAATGTTCATTAAATCAAACATTTCGTGATAGTCTAGTTCGCGATGATTTGCCACTGTCACTCACTCACTAGCCGTTTGTTCGCCCACGATTAGCACGAAGTGCAACATGCGCGCGCGCGTACGTCTGTGACTAGACTGGTTGGCGTCGGCCGCCGCCGGCGACGGCCGACCTTTGCTTTCTTTCTGATTGGTCACTTTGCGCGCGCGCGTAGGTACCTACGTATTGTGTGACTAGACTGGTTGGCGCCTCGCCGCCGGGGCGACGACGGCCGACCGTCTCAAGTAGATAGTAGGTACTTCTGAGCGAGCGACCGTGCTTGCAATTTGCATTCTTCAGACTGACTACGAAATAGTAACCATAATTTTTGTTTAAAGTGAGATTTTCCACGAAAACTTAAGGTATCTTTTTTATATTTTTTTTCGTATCAGTATCATGCATACTACACCCTCCATAACGCTCGCTGCGGTGCAAATCAACACTTTGTAGTTCCAGGATCGTTATACAATAAACACTTCAATTTTATTTATATTTATCACGAATCGTACTTTAAAATGAATACTGATGTCCTGGCGGAAGGTTGCGTGAAAAGTACTCTAAACCGGAGGTCATGTATGAATGTAGATGAAGTGAATCTGAGAGATCTGTAGTGTCTGCCTACCCCTCTGGGAGACAGGCGTGAAGTGTATGTATGTATGTAGTGTTGTGAGTGTAGAGGGTGTAACGTGTGTATGTTGTCGCAGCGGTCCGGAGGAGGCGGCGGTGTCGGGCGGGGGCACGAGCCTGACGCTGCCGGTGTACCTGAACAGCTCGCGGGCGGAGCTGCTGTTCACGGTGCGGCTGGCGGCGGCGCCGGGACAGGAGCCCCGCGCCTTCTACGAGCGGGGCGTCGCGCTCCTCGCCTCCACCGCGCTCAACTAGCCTGCTGGACTTCAACGAACAATCTATTTACTTGCACTATACCTACGCTATGCTAGCAAACATGTACTGTTGTTAAGCTTAATATTATAATTTATAAATGATTATATTATATCTCTCGTATTGTAATAATATATTGCATTGCAGGCACTTTGTTTATTCGCTAAATAAAAATGCTTGAATACATGGCTTCGTTTGTTTTTACTCCATATTGCTTACATCACCGTCGATAAATAATTACTTTATACAGTGTGTGGCCAACCGAGGCAAATATTAAAATCGAAGGCCCGATAGGTCCAGTAATTGAATCGTTAATATCCCACTTAATGAAAATTAAAACTTAACGTTTAGTTTTTTCTTAGTAATGGGTAAGGTATTGAAAACTTCAAAGCTCGTCAACTCGACAATAATTTCAAAGCTCGCGGTACCAGTGGTCATCAATTATAATTGTAGCATATAAATATTTCTATTTAGTTCTGTGGCACATTCGCCAACCTAAAAACGGTTCTAGTAAGTCAATCTTAAAAGATAGACATATACTGCCGCGAACATTTTTTTAGATCCTTTAAGAGGAATAATTCTTTCATACATATTATATATCTTTGCTATCTTGAACCGTTTTCGCAGCGCACGCAACGGAAGCCGTCAAGGATGAAAAAATTTCCCCGTTTTTGTCAATTTTCCATTATTTCTTAGCTTCTAATAGTTGCAGCGTGATGTTATATAGTCTAAAGCCTTCCTCGATAAATGGTCTATTCAACACAAACATATTTTTTCAATTCGAACCAGTAGTTCCTGAGATTAGCGCGCTCAAACAAACAAACTTTTCAGCTTTATAATATTAGTATAGATAAGCTCAGTGTGCATTTTCACTCAAAACCAAGTTTGAAATATAAATTCAATCTAGTAAGGTGGCCTTCAATAAAGCTCTTTTAGATTCGCAAGAGATAACCATTTCCATCTTATTGATTATTTGTACCAAACATGTTTTTACACTTCCGAGTACAGAGAGATAAGACAGCAATAAAACTTCTATTGTCTTAAATTTGAGTGTCAACGAAAGTGTTTATGCACTATGAAGTTATTGAAATAAAAATACTTATTATATACCTAATTCTTTATTAATAATTAACGTTACACAACTTACAAATATCTACATTATACGATACAGTGTCTAAATCTGACTAGTGCCCTGGATGGCGGTCTTCAAGCTAGGTTTCTGTTTCGGCAATCTGTAAACAAACGAAAACTATCAATATTTAGAACAAAACATAACATAAGAAGACCAACACAAAGTTGAGATATTTTTGCACGAACAGAGGACTGCCATTCCTCTGCATACAAAAACAGATTATGACTATTAGAAAAAAAGGAAAAGCACTTAATTTATTTTCAAGCACTGTACTGTTTTGCCTTAAGGTGTTCGGTGAAATGGCTCCTTATTCGATTAGATTGGGAGTAAATCGTAAACATTATGGTAGCGTTTACATTTGAGTTATATTGAAGCCTGGCTCCACTTTGAATAGACAATGATTGTAGTAAGGGTGTAGGAGGTACCTGGAGTAGAGCACCTTGCGCGGCTCGGCGGGGTGCAACAGGTCTGCGCGGCGCTGCCACTCCGCGTAGCGGTCCAGCGCGCGCCGCCGCCGCCGGTCCACGTAGCTTATCTGCGCCACATATTCTCACGCCTCAACATATGGCCTTCTACGCTAGCCTATACTCTGATTACTAATTCACTGTCACCTTTGGATGCCATTACAATGAACAGTTTTTGCAAAAGTAGGTAACACTTCAAGATCATTCAATTTATCATTTTTGAAGTCGAATTATCCAATGGTTGATAAACCCTGGAATGTCACATTGACAGTAATGACAGAAAGCGGCACATATGATTGGTAATTTTTACGGGAGTGAATTAGAAATTAGAGTATATACATCACACTTTGCGTCTTTTAAACACAAAGCGGAGTAGGCAGATGCACACACCCACGGTGCACCAAGCGTATTTAACTCAACGTGATAGGGATTTAATATAGGGATGATATCGTACATGTTGTCATTCACCGTCCATAGGTTCTAAAAAAGAGATCTATTGTATACGCCCAGTACAGTACGTCTCGAACTATAAAATAAATATCTGTATTTAAAAATTGTAGTAAAATATGGTCACAAATGTCTACGATTCTCGCTGAGGATACATCATGACCAGGATATGAAAGAAAGATGTGGGGCTCGCCATTTATCATTCAGCACAGGAGCTTTAGTACATAAGTGAAGTAGATTTACGCGAAATAAAATGGAGCCAAATTGCGGGAATTATTTCTTAGATGGGCATAAGCTTCAAGAAGTCGCTGAAATCCGTGACCTTGGAGTAACCATTGACAAAAAGCTGAACTTCAATAGTCACATTGATAAGCTTGCCAAAAAGTGCTTTAAGACTCTTGGTTTTATAATTAGACGAAGCAAGAATTTTACTAAACCATTCGCCAAAATTAATCTGTATAACGCTTTTGTTCGTTCCTCTTTGGAATATGCCTGCACGGTGTGGTGTCCCCAGTACAATGTTCACGTTGAGAGGCTTGAGAGGATCCAGAAGCGATTTCTGTGGCATCTAGCGTATCAATGCTTTCAAGTTAAAAATCTACCTCATTATTCTGACCGACTTAAATATTTCAAAATGTCTTCCCTTAAGGACCGTCGCACTAAATCGGACATGATATTTCTTTATAAGTTGGTCAATTCATCGGTTGATTGTTCCTCCTTATTAAGCAAACTTAACTTCAATGTGCCCTACAATAATCCGCGATCTGGTAAATTTAAAACACTGAAAGTTAGCGACTCTAAAACCAGATTGAAATCGTTTTCGCCACTAAACCGAATTAGTAAGACGTATAATTGTCTCTCTCTTTGCTGCGACTTAGACATTTTCAATGATTCCCTCGCAGCACTCAAGAGAAAATTAAAAATAAATTAAGACTGATTCACCACTGTTCCTAATTGTGTGTTGTTTGTATTGGTGATTGCGGTTATATTTATTTATTTGATTTTGTTAATAACATGTTCATTGTTTACTGCATAATACGCAAGCACTAACTTGCTTCAACTGTTTGTTTTGTTTTTAAGTTTTTTTTTTATTTTTGTATTTTTATGGACCTTTGTTACTACGTAAGATAGTGTGACTACTATTGTACCTGTTTGTGGGCTCTCAGTGGTAGCCTGTTATTAAGGCTGCACTTACCTGTTTTTTTTACTGTTATTTTATGCATATGTTTTGTGTAAGACCTTGTTGGTTATCCTTAATAAAATAAAATAAATTTCCTTTAACCCCAGTAAGGATTAGTGTGTTAGACTAACCACACAGCTGGCGGGTATCCAGAGCAGCGCGGTGGCGAGCACGACGACCCCCACGATGTTGTCGCGCAGGAAGCCCAGCACGTTGTTGATGTTGATGTCCTCGATGATGTCCCAGAAGCGCTCCACCACGTCCTGGATGGTCTTCTCGCAGACGCCCTTGTTGCAGAAGCCCTGGATGCAGGGCGTGCCGTCGGGCAGGATGTCGGTGTGCGCGATGGGGAAGCACGTCTTGTTCAGGCTCTTGCGGCAGCAGCGCTTGCACGCGTCAGCCACTGTTACACGCAACACATTCAACACCTTCATGTCAAAGTGTAAGTGGTTCATTGAATAAATAAAGTAATGAACCTGATCAATGTTCCAAAAAATTTCATAATATTAGTTTTACATTTGATAACAATCCATGTGCATTAAATGTGAGGCAACAAGTTGATGGTGTACGTAGTAAGGTAAGGCTGACCGATGTCGCACATGCAGGAGTGCAGCCCCTGTGTCTCGCAGTACGGCACGCAGGTCCCGTTCCGGCAGCGGCCGCGCTCCGCGCACTCGCGCTCGTCCGCCACCGCCGGCGCCTGCAACACGGCTACACGTCTCACAACATGCCATCAATACCACACGGCGACATACTGAAACTTTCTACAACTGCCCAGAAAAGAAAATTAAAAAAAAATAAAAATAAATACACTTCACGCCTTTAATCCCAAAGAGGGGTAGGCAGAGGCACT
>SJJU01006684.1:0-13696 GCA_012932125.1 Conopomorpha cramerella
AACTTCGCTTGAGTAGCGAAGCAGACTGCACATTTGTGTAATTCTGGTATTGAATTCGAGCTTAGTCATAGCGGGTTGGTCAGATGTATCTGTCCTTATCATCTCCTATCGCTGAGAGGGGGAGAGCTAGATGCTTGGGGTACACACCCACTAGCAATTTTCGTTACCTTGAGATGTCAGAACATCTTCGTATGCACGGGAAGTATTTCTGACTAGCTGTCCCGGCAAACGTTGTTTTACCAAAATACCTTACAGCCTATATGTTATTCTAGTTTATAAGCTACAATACTGCCAAGTTTCATCAAAATCAGTCCAGTACTTTCTGCGTGAAAGAGTAACAAACATCCATCCACACATACAAACTTTCACGTTTATAATATTAGTAGGTTTGAATGCCAGACGAAAGAACTCTGAGTGCATTACAGTATTTAATGGAATCAAGAAACACACAATGCACGCCCTTTACCCCCAAAGCGGGGTAGGCAGATTCACTTGCTTACTTGATACCCACGTTAAGGGGTAAGGGTGAAGAGAATCGTTCTTTAAAGATCCCTTTGAGAACTGAGATTGAACGATTGAACGAATGTGTGAACAGTACAAAATTGTATCATATTGTACTTTTGTGAAAAGTACTCGAAACCGGAGGTCATGTATGAAAAGATGTATGAATGTAGATGAAGCGAAAGGGGTATGTCAGGACCGTGGCAAATGGAGATCTGTAGTCGCTGCCTACCCCTCTGGGAGACAGGCGTGAAGTGTATGTATGTATGGAAATCGTATCACGACAAAAAAAACGTCTTTGTGTTTACTCGGATCAACAAATCTTGATGATTTTATTACCATATCTGGCCGTCACAATTCGCTAACAGTAATAAAATAAGTTTATTACTGACTGCGTAAAAATGGCACCAAATAATAACAAGTTGTGAAGCTCTCTCTCTCTCCCCTCCCCCCTCCAATGCCCTGTGACATTGAGGGAGATACACATTGGACCGCAGAACGCTGCGTGTTTTTCCCATCCATTTTAATATTTTTGTAGGATACTTTCGTACTGTTTATCTCATGTTCTTGTGAGAATTTTGGGATAAAATGTTGCTTTCTAATGGAAAGAATTTTTGGAATTGACGACGATTTATTTTTCCTAAGCTAGTAAAAAGAAGAAACCGTTTCGGTATTTCCCTTTCAGGTTGATGTACAAAAAAATCGGAACTTTTTCATGCGTAAAATCGGAGAAAATATTAAATATTGCGTGATGACGTCACTGGTACGTGCCTAATGGTATGTGTAGCGTGTGCAGGTGGATTTACCATTTACGCGAACCTAACGGTTTGCGTCTACTTTCATAGTGCGAACCGCCAATATGTGGAATGACTTGCCGGAGTCTGTGTTTCCTGCGCAGTACAGTCTGGACGTCTTCAAGTCGCTGGGATAATTAGGTACCTAATGAACGAGTGTGCTCCATCGTAGACCACATCGCTGCTTAACATCAGGTAGGATGGTGGTCAAAAGCTTGTTCATTGTGTTAAAAAAAAATACACACATAGCTATGATTCTTGTGACTCGGGACTCAGTAGTTTGGGAAATGTTTTTCGGTGTTATACAAAAATAACCTTTATTCGTACAGAACAATGCACTTTTTCCTTTTTTCAACTTTTTGACGAGTATATACAGTCGCCTCCGAATCTGGTATACCAACCTAAGGTTGAAACTCATATGAACGCCATCAGACATTAAGGTTCATTTTCTACACTTTCACAATATAAAAACTCAACCTTATTGATGTTTTAGTGGCACAGAAAGTGGTGGAAAATTTACATGGCCTTTTACGAAAATAATAGTCATAGATAGTTTGCGACTTAGCAATGCATTAACTTTCTTAAGCAGAGCCACTATCAATTTATGTCAGTGTTGACTAATTGCGATTTCCTTTGGCAACTAGGCGACCCGGCCAGGCCGTTGTTTTCATAGTTTGACAGTTTGATCGAGAAATTTATCGTAGCTGTTGTTGGTAAACGTTAAAACAACGGACTGTAGGATATTTCTATGTACTTAAGCTAGCGTTCACAATCCCTGGTGGCTATGACAGAGTCGTCTGTGATAAGAATAAGTTTTTTTTATTACTATGAACAAGCGTTAAAGCAGCGATGTGGCCCACGATGGAGCACACAAAGTATCTCCGAATGATTAACTTTACTGCACTTATCCAATCCAATCTAAAGAAAAAATAAATACACTTCACGCCTTTAATCACAAAGAGGGGTAGGCAGAGGCACTTGCTAGCAAATAACCACGGTTCACCAAGCGTATTTAACCCAAAGTGACAGGGGGTGAGCCCATCGCCCTTATAGGGTTCACACACCTTGTGGTGTGCGGGTTTCATCACGATGTCCTTCACCGTACGAGCGTTGCGTTGCGTACATAGGCTCTGAAAAAGAGTCCCATTGGTACACGTCCAGTAGCGGACTCGAACCCGGGACGTCCAGTAGCCGGACTCGAACCCGGGACCTCCCGGTTACAAGTACAAGAGCGTCTGTGGTCCAGTTGGTCGGACCCTTGACCAATCGAAAGAAATATGTTGCTTTAGCACCATGTAGTTTGCTTTAGCCAAAGTTAACAAGAGCAGCAGCGTTCAAAGATCTAATGTGTTCGTAACAAACCGCCCTCGTTGTCCAATGTTTACAACGTTAACGTTTCAGTCAAATTAATTTGGTCTTTACCACCTATGGTGAAGATATGGCCGTAAAGTTCAAGTTCCTCTGCATCGGAGTCCGTGTCTCCATCTTAATGTGACGAGCGTCAGGCGTGACGTTTACGTGAAGAGATTACTAAAGGCTGTTGTTGAATTACGGCTGCGGATTTGCATCTCTATCGCTATGAAATTGAATATTAGCTTTTATTAATCTGGCACGTAAATATAATGCTAATAGCTTTTTTATCTGGCTTGTACTGCGTAAGTGGTGACCTAAATGCCCTAATAATAAGAGTGAGATTTGTAAAGATACATTTGACTTTTCTTTCAAAAATCTTGCGTAGGTATATATTATTAAATACAGTTTTAATAAGTTAATTTTATAACAATTTAATTTCAAGTTAATTTTATATGTATTATGTGTTATGTATTATGTGTATGTAACTAATTTGCACTATTTGGGCCTATTTTGCCTGAAATAAATAAAATTTATTTTTTCATAAATAAGTGATTTTGAAGAAAAAAGAACCGACTTCAATCGATTTATCTGGTCTGAATTTAATTAACATGGGACCACCTTTGAAATATTATCTTTCAAACAAAAAAAAATATCGTCAAAATCGGTTCATAAAAGACGAAGTTATTCGCTAACAAACATAAACAAAACATACATATACTACAGTTACTTAAACTACCTTTTTTGAAGTCGCTTAATAAAGCTCACCCTTGGAACAGTATTTGGCAAGAATAATCAGTACCAAATCTATCCATATATCAATTTACTACTTATAATTAGGATTGCTTATAATTTGGGATGTTTTCAGGGCCCCAGTTTCTCTTAGTTATGACAGATGGCGCTAGTTGTATTAGGGGGGACAAATGTCAACGAAATTACTAACTTCAAGCAGTCCGTATTGAAGGCGACAGTATTTTTTTTTATTGTTTTATCTACATGTTACAAAAGTGTCTGAAGTCTAAAGAACTCACCCAAATAATAAATAACGCACCTAAAATATAACTGACAGAAGTCTCTCTGGATATATACTAGCGACATCTAGATAAGAAACTTGAAAATTCCCCATTGATATACTTCTGGTTTGATTCTTTTTGCAATTTCTATTTGTCTTTTTTTCCTCATTTTCTAAAGTAATATCCATGAGTTTGTTTAATAATAATAATAAACTCATTTTATTTCAGGTAACTTAAGAATAGTAACAGATGTTAAATACTAATTCTAGGACCCATATAAATAAATACCTTATACCTATAAATATATATACTATAATAAACTTAAAACTAAGGCACACGCGACGTGTTGTGCTCCGCGGGGTCTTGTGCCAGGCGCCCTCTAAAGCGCCGAAACTTGACACCCTTCGGCCAGAAGTCAGGGCTGAGGAAAGTCGAGACTTGAGCCGTCGGAACTCTCACCACAAAAGAGCTAAAGCTCACGTTATGATGAGAGTTCAGCTTCTCAACTCTCAGCAGCCAGCCCGCTTTCTTCTGGATGTATCTCACCACCTCTGCGGCCTTCACTGCGTAGTAGACGCGAGACACGTAGATCTGGGTGGTGGGCACCTCTGCGCGGAAGCACTGGTCACTAGAGCTCGATGCAGTTCCGCACTGGTTTCTGCAGGAGGGCTGCCGTTTTCTCCTCTTCACCTCCGTGAAGCCATCTCCATCACGGGACTCCTTTTGAGGAGCCTGTTTCAGCACGGTACTGCGACGAACTTCGCAGCTCTGCTTATTTTTTGGTGTTTTAGCGGCCGTTTAATGTTTATCATTCTTTCAAAGTCTTCTGTAATGTAAATAAGTATATTACTTAGGTACTGTTGTTAGGCAACGGCCCTAATGCTATTATCTGTGCGCTATTTCCTTCTCTCTTTTTCTTGAATGTTAGAGCGAGAGAGTCTAAAGCAAAATTACCTTTTGTACAAGATCTGCTGCGTACAAATTTGTTAATTACTTTTAAATTAATTATTGTAATGGGCCGCGTAAACCGCGAGTATAATTTGCATTAATTCTATTTTATCATAATTGAAATGAACGAAAGACGGCACTCGAATTTGATGGAGAAATTTTCGAAAGAAAATGATTCGTCTTGTTAATTTTTGACAAAAACGAACGAAAAACAAAAATGAGGTTCTGTCAGACAGTCTGAAGGCCTTCAAGTCACTGGGGTGAATAGGTACCTAATGAACAAGTGTGCTCCATGTGGAACTCTACTTACATCAGCGGGGTGTCAAACTTGTTCGTAATTAAAAAAAATATCGTTGTGTATTTTTTAATTGTATGTTGCTACTGGGTGACGAATTTACTTAGCACTAACATTTTTCGGCAGAATAGTATAATATTAAAAAAAAAGTACTCTGGATAGATTAATTAGCTTTACACACATCAAAAGTGTCTAGGGATCAAGAACATTTTCTCTAAAAAAAATCTAATTTATTTAATCAAATCTAATCTTCTGGATTGGTCTCCTACCTAATTCCCCATGCCTGTATCAATGACTTATCACCACATTTTGAATAAATTATGAATGAATTTAGTTTTTGTAAAATGTATTCTTGATTGCAATCTTCTAAAATGTACGTGATCCCTAGACACTTTTGATGTGTGTATGTAGGAAACTAGCGCCCTCTGCTGTCGAGAAGTATTAAGAGACTGTTACGATTGTAACTTCGTTAAATCCATTGTGCTTTCAACTTAAACCCTTGCAACTTTGCAGCTCAATAAGTTGATGAAGTTTAGAAAACATACGTTTTTTTATCACTATGAACAAGCGTTTGACCACCACCCTGCTTGATGTTAAGCAGCGATGTGGTCTACGATGGATAATTTATGGTTTCTTTGCAAAAACAGATAAAATATTGCGTTGTTTAGATAACGTTCCTATTCACCAGGCAGTATTCACGCATTTTACTAGTAGATACTTAAATAAATAAATATTTTACAACAACACACACATTGCCTTCATCCCATGTTAAGTAGCCAAAGCACTTGTGTTATGGAAATCAGACAACGAGATATATTTACTTAAATACTTTCTTTTCCTTTTAAATACATACATATATAAATAATAATTTTACTGTAACTTCTGTAGGTTTTGTTACAATACATACATACACTTCACGCCTGTCCCCCAGAGGGGTAGGCAGAGACTACAGATCTCCATTTGTCACGATCCTGACATACCCCTTTCGCTTCATCCACATTCATACACCTTTTCATACATGACCTCCGGTTTTGAGTACTTTTCACGCCACCTTCGGTCAGGACATCACCAATCTGGTCTTTATATGTCCTTCTGGGGCGACCTCTACTCACTCGGTCCATTACATCACCCATATAAATCTCTTTCGTCAATCGACTTTCATCCATTCTCTCCATATGCCCAAACCACAATTTTGTTACAATACTTGTACCTAAAGTTGGAATCAGACGAGATTCCTTGATGATACATTGTTTCAGCATGATTACCTATCAACTTTCCCTACCCCAGTCACCATGAAACTTTCTCAAGGTTGTAGATCCATGTATTTGGCATTACGCCAACTGAGCATTGTGCCTTCATCCCCCTCGATGTGGAAGAAATAATACTTAATAGCTAGTAGCAACGGACATTTGTCGGGGAAGGGACCATCAGGCCCTGTTTCGATTATATTACTTTGTTACTACGTCAGTTATGCGTGACTATTCTATAGATTTCGTATTCATAGCTGAGAAAGACGAGAAGGAAGAATTTCAAAGCTGTTTGTGTGATAAAATATCTGCTTGGTACATTTTCAGGGACTATTAAAAGTTTAGTTTCTAAAAAACCTCGAGCTGCGATTATGGTAAACTGTAAAATGTCGAGTACCTTAGTTTATTAGCCAGAAATATACTTGACAGGCAGGAATTTTTAAGCAAAATGGACAAAAGAGGTTTCGCAATTCGACCGTACCTATATTATATGCTTTTTTTAAGTTCGGGGATAACTTTTTATACGTCCTTTATGAACGATGGATATTTAAAAAAAAAAAAAAATACACTTCACGCCTTTAATCCCAAAGAGGGGTAGGCAGAGGAACTTGCTAAAGCAAATGCCCACGGTTCACCAAGCGTATTTAACCCAACGTGACAGGGGGTGAGCCCATCGCCGTTATAGGGTTCACACACCTTGTGGTGTGCGGGTTTCATCACGATTTTGTCCTTCACCGTACGAGCGTTGCGTTGCGTACATAGGCTCTGAAAAAGACTCCCATTGGTACACGTCCAGTAGCCGGACTCGAACCCGGGATCTCCCGGTTACAAGTCAAGTGTCCGACCAACTGGACCACAGACGCTAAAAGTTTAGTTTCTAAAAAACCTCGAGCTGCGATTATGGTAAACTGAGCTATGTCGAGTACCTTAGTTTATTAGCTTTGAATATACTTGACAGGCAGGAATTTTTAAGCAAAATCAACAAAAGAGGTTTCGCAATTCGACCGTACCTATATTATATGCTTTTTTAAGTTCGGGGATAACTTTTTATACGTCCTTTATGAACGATGGATATTTTTTGTTGGAAAGAAGATATTTCAAATTGAGGTTTGATAATGACAGACCACATGAATCGAGGGGAACTTTAAACAATCTTTAGAGGAGACTAGTAGATACTGGTTAAAGTAGATTCTTACTTTCATAAAGTTATTATTCGTAACGTAGGTACCAGTATCAGCTCTCTATTGCCCCGTGAATCAAACATCGTATCTGTCTTAAACAACCAAGTTGTCTGCGAACAAATATACGAAAAAACAAGTATACTGCGTGTAAAAGGACCCCGAGCAATGGTCTTAGTAACGTTGTTGGGCTCGTCAATTGTGGTGACAATGCGAAGAAACGAAAAAAAAAATTTTCGTCTCCATACAAAATAGACAATTTTCTGCCTTGGGAGATGACAACATTTTTTTGTTCATTTTTCACGGATTGTCGCTATAGTACAACTTGTTCTTATTGACGAGCCCTACAACGTTTCCAAGACCATTGTTCGGTGTCCATTTACACGCAGTATATACCTACGTATTGATATTTGAAGTCGCTTAAAAATGAAATCGTTCAGTTATTGCAAGAAAAGTTTTCTTCTGACCCAATTTCCGCCTTGTACCGGTATTGAATGTCGACTTCCGGACGGACCATTACTATTGAATGGCTTTTCATACCGGGCATTATTAATACGGTCGGGTATTTCCCTCGTGCATTGATACCGGGTGGCTTCGCGGATTTTCCCCGCCGGCGGTGTGAATAGCGCCCCGTGAATATTTAAATATTCTGTTCTATTAATTGAAACTCCACCTTCCTGGGGAAATACACAGATCAAAAGTGCCTCCAATGTTATCGTTGTGCGCATTGGCACTTTGCAAGTGCTTCTGCCTACACCGTTGAGGCGTGAAGTGTTTTTTTATTGGGCGTTTGAAAATTGACTCTGAGTTAGACTTTTGTTCATTATATCTCCTAGGTTTATTTTTATGTGGAGGTAGAAAATATAAATGTTTGCTCCCACACGACCAATAAGTGTCAGTTTCCCGCAAGCGAACCAGAGCGAGACGACTAGTCAATTTATAAGTACTAGTTGACAAGGACAGAACATTCTATTACTGTCATTCAGAATATTTTTATTTAGAATATAAACTAAGAGTTTATGTAATATGTACCTAGCCATTACCATCAAGTATGATGTATGAATGTAGATGAAGCGAAAGGGGTATGTCAGGACCGTGACAAATGGAGATCTGTAGTCTCTGCCTACCCCTCTGGGAGACAGGCGTGAAGTGTATGTATGTATGCCATTACCATCAGTTTTACCCTACAACTTGTCACAGTAAACGTACCGACGTAACAGTGAAGTTTCTATTAAAAAAAAAAGTCTTACGTAATATGGAATTAGGGCTACATGGGCCATAACAAGAAAGCTCTCCTCAAAGCCCTCCTTTGACAGAGTGCACGTGTTAAATCGCGTGACGTCATAACGCACGCATCACGTCGACAAATCAGAGCCTCCGACGCGTTAATTTGGCGACGAATAAAAATTAAATCCCACCCACCGATTGGCTCTCTGACTTTAGAGGGAGAGGGCGAGTGTTAGAGCGGGACGCACTGCGATCAATAGCTGCGCGACGATTACGTAAGCATTGCTCTGTACAGTGGCGGACGCGGCTGCTATCGTGGGAAACCAATAACGCTCATATGCCTTTGGAGATAGGGCTTAAAATTGTATGGTTCTTGTCTTAGTACGCGATGCTTCAGTTCGGTTTTTCTTCGCAAATATCATACGGAGTGGAGTTAAAATTTCCCAAATGGATTGTAGTAAAGATAAAAGGTTGTATATCGTACCGTTGAGTCAGCTTTATGTATATTCTCATCTAGTACTATTCCATATAGGTTTTATAAAAGACAATATTGTTATATCAGTTGAATTAGGTATGCAGACGCTTTTCCGTCTGTAGCGTTGAACTTTGTGGGTAACTTACGGGAAAAGTTGTTCGTTCAGCTTCTATACTGGCAGTGTTTCAGAAATTACTCGAAGAAATTCAATTTCATTGCAGAAAGTCTGCAGACACGGTATTTTCTCATTTGGCATAACAACCAGCACTACAATAACATATACTTATACAGGATGTCTCAAAATAGGCACGTTAATCTGACACCGTAGGTAGATGGGACTTCGAACGAATTGAACAAGCCTAATATGCCCATAGAAAATAGTTGAGATATAGCCAATTTAGGTAAAAATATATAGCCAATTTAAGGTAATATTGGCTAATATCTCAACACTAGTGATACTTTTCTATGGGCTCCAAAACAAATTAAAAAAGTGGAACCAGCCTGACTGTACGGTCTTCCAAGAAAGTCGTCTATCAGGTTTGATAAGAAATGAACCTTAACGTCTAATGACATAACCTTAGTTGATCAGATTCTTGGCCGACTGCTCAGCGGCATCCAGAATAGGCTGAATGTTGGAAAACGGTGACGTGCAAGTAGTCGTGAACGTCTCCAGAGAATGGCCCGTATGTCGAGAGGCAGGTAGGGTTTGGATGGAGGCGGGCTTATCCCTGAAAAAAAAAATGACCAGTTAAATGCATCACATCAGAAATATTACTAACATGATTGTGCTCAAATGATTCAATGGGTTCTATGTAAATAGTAGATCTAAACGGCTTTGGCTTAAGATTAAAATTAAGCAAAATTTTTTTCATATTTGGCATTGTCACCATAGTAAAAGTTCTTCATATTGACGAACCCAACATGTATGAAAAGATGTATGAATGTAGATGAAGCGAAAGTGGTATGTCAGGACCGTGACAAATGGAGATCTGTAGTCTCTGCCTACCAGTGGCGTGCACTGGCTTTTACGACAAGGTAGGCAGTTATCCCCAAGGATGGACACCTATGTATAGGTACCTACATATCTACTCACCTACAAAACACAGGACCTTCGTTAGCCTATGTTGTGAGAAGAACAAAAAATGATCTAGCAATAACTCTATTATTAAGTCGAGTAGCCAAAATACTAAGGTAGGCAGTGTCTTCTTGCCTATATGGTGTGCACGCCACTGCTGCCTACCCCTCTGGGAGACAGGCGTGAAGTGAAGGTATGTATGATTGTGTTCATATTTATCTGATGCAGTTAGTGTGTCGTGACAACTTCTGTGAAATGTACGAAGACGCTGGCTTTATTTTTAGCGGTCATGCAGTTTTGGAAGCACGTAGCTCATTATCCGGCGGTGTTGCTAAGAGTCCTCACATTCCACTCGGCGGAGTGGACAGCAGCCGGGTCACGTCATCTCGCGTGTTGACACTTTGCTGGAAGTAATTTTTTTTTTAATTGAGGGGCGGTGGGTCAATTGTTGGCTCTTGCTTTCATAGTTTCGGCTGAAATGGATTTCTTGAAATGTAGTACGCAGTAATTTTTCAGTACCTGTATATCACTGTAAATTGTTGTTACACTTACTCTACTGTTCCAAAAAAAAAAAAAAAAACGCGTGTGTGTGTGAATGTATTCGGTGGCGTTTACACCAGTATCTTATTAGTCAATCCTACGACGCAGAGGTATTGTCTTGGAATTGGTAAAACTTGTATATGCCTACGTAAGGGTATTTAAGTATGTATTATAGATTCACAAGTTGCTATAAATGTTGTTTTTATTATGCTCTCAATAGGTAACCGACATATAAAGACCAGATTGGTGATGTCCTGATCGAAGGTGGCGTGAAAAGTACTCGAAACCGGAGGTCATGTATGAAAAGATGTATGAATGTAGATGAAGCGAAAAGGGGTATGTCAGGATCGTGACAAATGGAGATCTGTAGTCTCTGCCTACCCCTCTGGGAGACAGGCGTGAAGTGTATGTATGTATGTAGGTAACCGATCTTCATGAAACTTTGTAAACATATTCTTGGAGGTATTACAAACTGTGCGGAGGACGTAAAAAAATTACCTAGCAAGTCTTATAGCGATGTCGTTCTATTTCTACGTAGATGTAAAGAGAGGTGGATGTCTTTCTAGGTAGTCTTTTCGCTTTGTAGGTATTGCAATCTGTACATATTATAACGAATAATCTTATCCTGGAATTCCTACGGGAACATATACATCAACAGGGGAATTCATCGTGGATAACACCCCAGGCTACGGCTAATAATTGTACAAAAAGGGTCATTCGGAGATCCTTAAATGCTAGATGCTGTTCTTCGATTCGCCAGTAATTTATTTATTCGGGTTCGATTCCCGACACGGATATAATGCTTTAGTGATGAGCTGAGGCATTTGTTGTGTGCGTCTGGGTGTTTTACGTATCTACGTTATGTACTTAAAAGTATTTATGTAAGTGTATCAGTCTCTGGCACCCATAGTACCGGGTATTATCCTAATTTGGGGTCAGGTGACCGTATGTGAATAATTCCAGGCCGACCTTGAGGAACTTTAATATCCTTCATGGTTAATAAATATTTAAAATATGGGGTAAAGATCGATAACTCTATTACCTCTACAGTCGCAAATTCGCTCTCTCTCAACCTCTTTCAGAGAGTATAGATAGATATTTCTTCAAAGATTAATCGAACTTTTCGTGCGATAGATGGCGCAATCAATAAAGTCCTCGTGACAAAATTGCCTCACGACCGGCGATGGAATAGCTTTATTCAGATAATTTACTTATCTACAGAGCGACTCTGAAATACCCTTTTAAGCCGAAATCTACTGTGACTGAGTCCATTTCAGCATGTGTCAACGCCCTCTGGCGAAAAAGAACATGGACTTTTGCAAAATCGTTTGATCATGTTTTTGGTTGGGAAGTCGGATGTTTTCCGTCCCAGGGCATTAATATCTGCTCAAATGATTCAATGGGTTCTATATAAATAGTAGATTTAAACGGCTTTGGTTTAAGATTAAAATGAAGCAAAATTTTTTTTCATATACCCGCATTGTCGCCATAGTAAAAGTTGTTCATATTGACGAACCCGACAACGTTTCTAAGACCAATGCTCGGGGTGCTTTTACTCTCTGTATACAGTATTAATGAAAATTCTGTCGCGCGTGATAACATCCAATCGTAATAATGTATATTTACAAAGCCTGTACGAACAAAACCTATTTACATCATCCGCAAAAATAATCGCACACGGCAAACGAACCATTCCGCAAACACGGGGGTATATGTAGATCAAACAAATGGATTTCAGAGTAATTTCCGCGTTTCAGACAGGGCTCTTCTCCAGGCAGGCGGTTAGAGTTGCCACCTCAGAGATCTTGATAAATGTCATCTCAAAATATCTTTGATTGAACTCGCGGTGGAAATGGATTTGTTCATTCGTTCGCTGATATTTATGTTAATACTAGGTGTCTCGGCAAACATTTGTATTGCCATAGGAAGTCGCCATTATACCCCGCGTATTGGAAGAAATACACCTTTTAAACCTTCCCTGGACTTCAACGTTTGATTCAATACCAAAATTAGCCAAATCGGTCCAGCCGTTCTCGAGTTTTAGCCAGACTAACCAACGGCGATTCATTTTTATTTATATAGATTTATGTTAATATTATAAAGAGGAAAGATTTGATTCGATTGTTTGTTTGCATCATATAGGCTCCAAAAGTACTGAACCTATTTAAAAAAAATCATTCACTGTTGTCAAGTTACACTGGCGGGGAACTGTCATTACTGTCATACTTTCCAAACAAAGTTTGACAGTAATGATGATTCTCCGCCCGAAAATCGGTCAGAGGAACGACAAAGAAAAATTCCCCATTTCCTCCCCAATTTTCGTTTTCCTTTCGCTAAATTCACAGTTTGTTCGCGAATAATGAATACTGTTTATCATCCACACTGTATCGTTACCTCTTCACCTTTTGTTAGTCTGCTGTATAATAAAAAAAAAATGATGGACGAAATTGGATACATATTGGTATTGTTCTGTAGTTTAGTTATCGTCGGTTATATGTACAGTCGGCCAAGAATCTGCTCTACCACCCTAAGGTTGAAACTCGTATGAATGTCATTAGACATAAAGGTTCATTGTTCACTTGCCACAATATACCAACTCTACCTTATTGATGTTTTAGTGACACAGGAAGTGTCATCGAAACTGATAGACCATTTTCTTGGCCGACCGTACCTACGTACTTATTGAAATCATTACGTATGATTGGGTCTGACCCCCTATTGCGGGCTGATTATTTTCATGATGGTGTTGTGTTGTGTTGTTTCTCTTTCTCGCTTTGGTCGTTTCGATTAAACACTTTAACCCTTTTAATCCCAAAGAGGGGTAGGCAGAGACACTTGCTAAAGCAAATGCCCACGGTTCACCAAGCGTATTTAACCCGACGTGACAGGTGGGCCCATCGCCGTTATAAGATTCACACATCTCGTGGTGTGCGGGTTTCATTACAATGTTGTCCTTCACCGTACAAGCGTTGTGTTGCGTACATAGGCTCCTAAAAAGCGTCACATTGGTACATGTCCAGTGGCCGGACACCGCGACCTCCCGGTTACAAGTC
>SJJU01006687.1:0-18702 GCA_012932125.1 Conopomorpha cramerella
CTTGGAGGTCGTAAGAGGCGACCGAGGGAACTCGCCAGAGAACGGGCAGCAGCGCTTTCTGTGAGTTAAACCACAACAAAACTGCGATGGCCAACCCGCCTGCTAAGCGTGGCGATTATTGGCATTTATCCCCAAATGATCATGGACATTATTGGGACAGGCCCTCGTCCAGCAGTGGACTTGTCCTTCCCCGTACGAACGTTGCGTACCTACATAGGGTCCAACCAATTGGACCATAGATGCTAGCAGAGTTGTTTTTGTTTCTCTAAAGAACACTGGCAAGTGTTTTTTTTTATTTCAATAAGGTATTTACGTTCATTTTCAATGAAACCACCAAAACGATACCCCCAGGGCCAATTCAAATTGGATCCGTCGTATGTTACAACATAAATATAAAAATTACGTACATATACACTTCACGCTTTTTAATCCCTACCCCGCACTTGCTAAGAAAATTCTATAAACATTTACTTCAGCTTTATGCTGAGAGATCAAGTTATCAGCCCATCGCGGAAAACCTATGCCGTATTCGTCAAAACAAGTATGTCTTCGTCTCGGGGGTGTCGTTAACAATGAACCGATATTTACGTTACTAACTGTACATTGCTTTTTTGTTGTTTCGGATTAATGTTATTTCGGAATAGTGCTACTACGAGTAGACCTACATAATATCTATGCTTGTATAAACTTTCATTTATTTTAATAGGTAATATCCACTAAATATATTTTGATCTATTTATCATAGTCAAGCTGAGCAAGAGTCTCTCCTCTTCGCTGACAAGCACAGCCACACTGTGCCTATTCCTTTGTGATTGTGTATTTTTAATGTTGTTTTCTTTTTTATGTGTGTGTAATTTGTGCTTGTCAGAGCAAATAAATGTATTGTATTGTAGTGACCACCGTTTTTGAATAGAATTTTTCGTGTTACTACAATCGATGCCATAGTTTCTGAGAACAGGGGCCTAAGTCTACTACACTCTGGTTGTTCCATCGCTCTGGCATCGTAGGTATGTGTATTGCTGATTTCGTTACTTTCATTTCACTGTCGTCTGTAGTAAAACAGCGATGCCGGAGCGATGCAACTACGAGAGTGTATCAGACTTGTCCCCCTAATCTTTGTATGTTTCACACTTTCCCATACAGACCGTTTTGTTCACCCTGTATTATAAGGGCATTCATTACTATTGCATCATATTTGATTCACATTTTGGCATGTATCAAGTAGCCGTGTGGTGATGGCGAATAGAATACATAAGTCACTACTCCAGCCCAATTTTTCCACTCGTGGTGGTCGTAAGAGGCGGCTGAGGGAGCTCTCCAGAGGATGGACAGCAGCGCTCTCTGTGAGTTAAACAACAACATCACTGCGATCGCCAAACCGCCTGCCAAGCGTGACGATTATTGGCATTTCCACCCAAATGATGGAAGTGGGATGTCCTTGTCTAGCTGTGGACGTTATGTGGCTGATGATGATGGGTGGATGTTCGATTAAAAATCCTTTTTGCATGTCTTGAATTGTTTATTCGGAACAAATAAAAATTTTCATTAGGTTTATCGTTTGTAGACATTTAAAAAATAAAAAAAAATACCTACTGTTTTTGGACGCAAAGGGTCCAAAACGACGAATTATACAAAAATAACAGATAATAGAGGGTAGTTACTAGCTAGTTTCATCATAGTTACAATAATATACTGGGAAATTATTTAATTTACTACTTAACAAAGCATTGGAATGACGAAATTTCAATCATATTGCACGTGTATAGCATAAATAGTGTTATAATAGATCCTTATGCTAAATTTAAATGTACATTTAAGGGGTTTTCCACAAACGTCCACTGTGGAGAAGTATTTGTGGAATTCTTCCCGGAATCCCCACTTTTGCCTTTTAGTTTTGTATTCTGAACTGAAAAGCACAGATTTCTTCTCAATTCACGTTTATCTCGCTTGTGTGGAAATTTCCGGAAGATGTTTCCACAATTTCTCATAGTGGGAATTTGTGGAACCCTATTTAACGGAGATAACAAAACTTTAAAGATTTTGAAACCAAATCGAACAATTTCAGAAAAAAGCTTCTGTAGATTCACATGTTATTTGTGATGATGTTGAAAACAAAATATAAAGAAAAGAGAGTCGATTAAGTAACAGCTAATGCACTTTAAGATAATTAATAATATTTACATGACGACAATTAACTTATATTACACAGATACGACAAAAACAATACTAATATAATGGAATGTACAGATGTTAATACTAAAAAAATGTCTTATAAAGCGTGTAAACTAATCGTTTACAGCTATATAGTATACTTTACAATAATTTACATCGTATTTTCACTAAACGCCTTAAATTTATATTTCAAAATGATATGCAAGAAGCAATAGCCAAATGTATTTCACAGACTTCTAAACATTATGCTAATGGGGAATATTCTTTGACGTTTTTCCTGACAAATTTCCGGGCCCAGAACTGTCCTTACTATCATACGACGACTTCGACGGGCCCGTTGGTGTAGTGGTCAGCATGTCTGCCTCTGCTCCATAGGGCCGTGGGTTCGATTCCCACCGCTGGCAGGTATTTAGGTGATGAGCTTTTAAGTACTTGTAGGATGTGTCCCCGACACATCCTACAAGTACTTGTTGGATGTGTCGGGGACACATCCAACAAGTACTACACTGTTTTATTTATATAAGTATGTATTTAAAAGAAAAAAAAAGTATTGAAGTAAGTATATTTCGTTGTCTGATTTCCATAACACAAGTGCTTTAGTTACTTAACATGGGATGAAGGCAATGTGTGTGTTGACGTAAAATATTTATAATTTATTTATTTATATACTTGCTAAGCAAAGTTTGACAGTAATGACAGTTCTCCGCGCGAAAAACTGTCAGAAAAACGTCAAAGAAAATTCGCCATTTGTAACGTTTTCGAACAAAATACGTATTAGTCATGGATTATTCTATCAGTAACATTTAGATAGTCTGTGGTCACATTTATTTTTGCACGTGACACTTAGTTTAATTTACGGTAAAAAATAACAAACAATGCAAATGCATCAGTAATGGGCATACAAGCACCGGTTTTGGCACAATTAGTTACAATTCCTGTCATTTCAGTGCCAATGATTTCGTTTAATTGAGTATTCCTTGAGCATTTAAAGATCAAAATCGCCTACGCATAGTCTTCGTCCGTATACATAAACCTAAATGGTATCTAGTAATTCTCAGTCGCCGGAATTCACACCTTATTCAATATTTACAACTTTAATCATGGAAGCATCGATATCATCAGTTTTCAATACAACATCATGGCAACACTGTAGGACATTAAACATAACAAACAACAGAGGAGAATCGGAACTGAGTGCACCGAATAGTCGCGAATCGATTACATTCAAATCGGCTATGACCCAGTCGAATACCAATTAGTATTTGGTGCTGAAGATTTGTCTATATTCTGATGTGTGGAATGAGCTGGGTGAGCTTGGGGATGGTACAGATGAAAAGACGATGGGGGATGGAAAAACTGCGTTTGCTCTAAAGGTGACGGATATTCTAAAGGACCAGGTACTGCTGAATACGCCTGTGGCTTCAACGGTAACGGCGCTTCCCCTAAATATGAATGCCTTAGAGCTTCGGAATAAGCGCTATTGTCGTATGACAAGGCGTACTGTTGTTTGTCTCTTGGAGACACTGAGCCGGGTGGTGTCATTGCTGAATGGTAGTCCGCGTATCCTCCGTAAGCTAGAGTACCTAATTCAGTGCCTTTGTGACCTAGTTGTTCACTGTAACCTGATCCCTCACTGCCCGGTGGGGTAGGCAGGGGGCCTGTTTGACCATCACTAGAATAATAACCACTTCGGCCGTCTCCTAAGAAATTACTACGTATTACACTTTCCCTGTTAGCATACAACTGCCTAAGTAAAGCAGACGCAGGCGTTGTGGTATGGTTTCCAGATATTTGTCGATTCAAATGGTTGAGATGGTGATTCTGTGTCCCGATCCATTGGATGGTGGACTTTTGCTGCTGTTGCTTCAGTAGAGCATCCGTTGAGAAATCAGTTGGTCTGTGCGATATTTCTTTACCATCTAACGCAGCTGGAGGTAAATGTTTCGACATGGCGTTTTCCAGATCTCTGACAGACGTTGCGTCACCTTCAGGCATAGTTATACTTTTAGTCATGTCTCTTTCTGGAGACAGCGCTGGGTTCGACGGAGCTTTTCTCCTGTCGTCGTCTCTCTCTGTGTCTTCTTCGCAGTCTGTCGTGTGTTTTCTCTTCTTTAGTCTTCTAGCTGGCGCTGGTGATGTTCTTTCATTGGTGTGTAGCGGTAGTGGTTGTGCGTCGTTTAGTCTCGTTAGATGTGGTACTTCTGACGTCACTGGTGTTGTGGAGGCTGTTTCGTTGTTTGTTGGTGGTTCGATTCTTTCTGCTGTATGTCTGGGCGGTGGTGGAGGTCCTCCGGCGTCCGAGTCTGGAGGGCCGTCCTGATCTCCGGTAGTTTCTTCTCTCTTCACACCTTGAACGCTCTCCTCCAATTGACAACAGTCCATTACCGTGTTTGGATACTCTCGTCCGCTGTGGAAATAAAGGGTTTCGTGAATATTGTATGTTGTATTGTAAACACTCTGTGCTGTTCCTTCATGTTGTTAGCTTTTCAATTATAAATAAAATAAAACACATCTATTGAAATCCTCCGCTGCACTCTTGCTACCGGCCTCAATCCAAGTGATTGATGGATTGATTGCAACCGATGACAGCAGACTTTTACTTAAGACAATCAAGCAAAGGCATCACACACTCAAACCGAGACAATAGATGTTTTATTTGTTGTGACGTTGAGGATGTGTACCAGAAAAGGTTAAGTAACTTCCTACTAAGTAGTAAAAGTATGAATATTTCTTTCATTTCCTGATGACGTTTTAAGTCCAAAAAAATCAACTCACAGATCAAATTACCTGAAGATGTCGCAACTCGGGAAGATCTCATAACTACATTTGTGAAGAAAAATGCTATTTACTAACCTAATAACGTAATTGACGCAAATGATATTCTGCTCCTCAGCACTCTTGGAGTTGCAGACGACGGTGGCGCAGGTCTGCATCCACGTGTAGCCGCCGTTCTTGTTCATTATCCTGTAGTAATGCGTCAGCACTTGTCCTTTGTTCATTACTGGAAGGAAAGTGATATCCATTTAGTCATTTAGTAAATTGTTTTTCTACACTAATATTATAAAGAGGAAACCTTTGTTTGAATAGGCTCAAAAAGTACTGGACCATTTTTAAAAATTCTTTCAGCACTCGAAAGCTACGTTATCCCCAAGTAACATAGGCTATATTTTACTGCGGAAGTCCCACAGGAACGGAAAAAAAGCGCGAGTAACACCACTCGGTACAGCTAGTCTTTAATAATACCTGTGACAATGTAGCGTAGGGATGATCGAGTGTATCTACCGGCAAGTCGCGTCTTAATTGGTATTTCATTGTTGTGTTTGGTTGTGTTTTATACTTATTTTAAGGTTATTTTTTCATTGATTTCTGATCCTTTTCCTGCCAAATATAGTTCAAAATCTTTTTTGTATATTCTCATAATTTCTACTAGAATTTCCTTTATCTGAGAATTGTTTCCATTTTAACAAAGAACCGTCCTTTTCGTGAACCGTGATTTATCTTTAGTCCTGATCTAAACTCTCTTGCTATCTCATTCACTCTAATAGTCATCTCATTCTAACAGTCACTAGATGAAACAAAACCGCTAGCCAACCTGAGTTCAAGACAACTTAAAAGACAAACCACGTTTTGTAATGAGTTTTTATACGTTTCTAAAATGAAAATTCACAGGCGCCACCTACAAAAACAATACAAGCTGTAAACAAGATTCATTGTCAAATTGTTGCTGTGTCATTATCGAAATACGAGTACATCACTGCAAAGCTGTTAAGGAATTCCACCAATGATCCTTGAAACATGTGTCTAACCTACGTGAGTCATTAAAAACATGTCACTTTTTGGTTTTGTTGTGGCATTGTGCATTGTAATAATGTTGGCCAATTTGTACATCGGTTTTGTTGCAAAGACAAAAGTGTTTTCTTGATTGTCCTGTTCGAAGTTTTATTGTCCTAGGTTTGGATTTAGTATTGTTTATTTGAATTATATGTAAGCCACATTCTATTATGGATTACCTACCTTCGATTGTAAAGTAGGTAAGAAAAAACAAATGGTTGTCTGCAAACTCGGTTTACGGACGGTAGTTTGACGTGACAACGTCAAATATTGCAGTAGTAGTAGTACATTCGCTTGCGGAACGGGACAATGACGTCATCAGGGACACCTTGAAAGTATCTTCTTTCCAACAAAAAAAAAATCAACAACGTTTGTAAGACGTATGCTCGAGGTCAATTTTCATGCAGTATTATTTTACTTCTCAGATAAATTGACTTTCGTTAGTATGTTATTGATGCAGCAGTTGACTATATTTCGTTCATTTCTTTTATGATTAATTGGGTAAGTGCTTTAAACTTTAGTAACGCGTGACTAAGTTTCCTAACTATATGTATAAATTTGGTTACTTTCTGTCAACTGAAATCGCTTCTGATATTTTAATTATAGACAAACTTTTTGGTCTACAAACCGATCTATCCCTACCACCAACTAAGCAATGTAATGTTAGAAAAAAAATGTTCTTTCCCCTAATAGTAATAAGTGACCATCTGTTTACCGATACAAATGTGCTAAAGATACTAGATACATGAACCTATTTCAGCCTAGCCCTAATTGTAATTCAAACAGCACCGCTCGTCTATCCGTCAACTACCTGCTTTACATCTACCCTCAAATGGGGGCAAAGCTGTAAAACAAAATAATTCGTCCATCAAAATTCCCAATGTTGTAAATGCTGTAACCAAATCGCCCGCTTTCTAAGCCAAACACTCGGCATTTTATGTTAATATAACAAAATTACGTATTCAACACAAGGAACGACCACATTTGACCGGTACCGAACGCAACCATTGGATATTTGAAATTTAAATTAATTCGACATCAACTATCAACGCCTTTAAAGTGCTAGGTGATGGTATAAAAATCACGTGGCTCGGAACGTCTCGGCCGTGATTGGCATATGGGTGGGGCGGCCATCTTGTTTTTGATAGTAACTCCATTGGACGTTGGGTACTTGAGTATGTTAATGGATTCACGCGGTCTCTCCATTCATAGATCAAGTTGAGACATCTAACTATTTATATGGTTTCTGGGAAACTTGTTGATGCTAGTAGTCGGCACTGTGCGTAGCAGTGGAAGCTACAATAGAGTATGTGGTTTTTAACCCTTAAGAGGAAATCATTTACATATTCAGGGTTTCAGAAAAGGTCTAGGCGTTTGATTACATCCTTTTGCCTATCTGTTAGCGAAGTGATTATTATAATGTACCAGCTGGTGCCCGCGACTTCGTCACGATATTTTTATAAATTGTAGCCTATGTATTATTCTGATGTATAAGCTACATTATTGGAAAGTTTAATTGAAATCCATTCAGTAGTTTTTGCGTGAAAGAGTAACAAACATCCATCCACACATACAAACTTTCACGTTTATAATATTAGTAGGATTAATAGCACACAATATCCCATCTCACCTTTCAAATTTGCACTAACTTGATTTGTATTCAGGGCAAATAAAAAATCTCCCCATAGATTCAAAACATGAAGACTATTGATTGATTGAGAGAAATAAAAATGATATGCAAAAAATCTATTATCATTCCACACAGCTGAACTTTCAGGAAGAAGTTCACTAAACAAAATATTTTTCATTAAAAGACGGTGTTCCGTATAGGTGCGGTCATGATCATGAAAGTCGTTAGGGGAGGCCTTCGTCCAGCCCGTGGACGCCATGTGGCTATAGGTACAGTCGGCCAAGAAAGCAGTCTATCCGATTTGCCGCGTCAAAATCCGTTGCATAGTTTGAAGAGAAGAAGACTTTGTTTCGTACTATTTAATTATTAAAACCATAGGGCGGTAGAGCAGATTCCTAGCACACTGTGCCCACATATCTATGAGCATATTAACACATGACATTTCCCAAGAAAGGAAACGATGGTGTGCGTCACAAGCTATTACTATTCATATCACAAGTCCTGAGGACGCGACGGCGCTTCTTGTTACGAGATTAAAATTGTATTCCGACGACGGCTGCCTATAAAACTTATAATAACGTAATACAAGATAAAGATTATGTACATTATTTGAATAAGAATTTTCCTTATTACCCACTACGTGACGAAGACGGAGCGGCGAATGGAAATTCGGGCCTGTCGAATGATGGCATCGAGTTTGATGAACTTTCCATTTGTAATAACGAGATAATATTTGTGTAAGATCGTGTTTTATATGCCCTTATAGATATTACTGATGATTGAAAGTATTTTGTTGTGATATAGATACAAAAGGCGGACAATGAAATGGTCTACGGTCCTATGGTTGAAACTCTAAGAAATGTAATACAAGAAGGCGCTTAATTTCTTTTTGACATTATAAAAAACTAACATCGTAATGGTATGCAGTTACACAAAAAGTATCATTAAGACTACTATTTTAGTATCTGTTTTTGGTTCTATTGTGACACGAATTTTAAATCTTTTCATTTGAACCGTCTTTTACAATCGAATTTATATTTGTGAAGAGGCCTTCTATTTTTTTGGTATGTCTTTCAAATATGCAAAATGGCTGATTGATTATGCTCAATAGGCAATATGATTACGCAATAGGGGGACTGGCCTGATGATTAGGGCCAATATTTTGTTAAAACTGTCATAAAATTAAGACCACTCAAACTCTACTTCGCAAAAATACATTCTTAAGAAACACAGATCACAACATTATCTTATAACACGTGGGCACCAAACAGAACCACAAAAGAACTATTAAAACTAGTGATGACGCACTATGGCAGCAACAGAAACAGACCACAGAAACTGTTTTCCTCAACGCGCCTTGGACGGACCGTCTTGACATGGTTTTCCAAAGGACCCAATCGGAATACAAAATGAATACGTTACGAAACGCCTGAATGAAGGATTTCACTGTGATTGGGTCATCCGTTGACGAATCGATAGCTGACATTTTTAACTTTCAAAGCGAGGACTTGGATGCGGTAAACATGTTCGCGGATGTCGTTAACATTACATTGACTTTGGAGTAATAGTCTTGTTTTTTTAGAGTGGTTACGTTTTTTTTGTAGCTATTGGAATCGGAAATAGATGCCGCCATTTTGGTAACTTTGTTACAAGAAAATCGTTAGTAAAGTTTACATTGTGTGCCCGTTGTGATGCTTAACATTCTAGTGATTAGATGGTGAGAGACTTTGGAGAAGATTTACTATTCATGTGTTGACTTACAGAATCTCATAAAAAACATATTTTTATAAAATAGTAAAATAGTGATTTGCCTACGCCAAGTGGCCGCCTTGTGTCCAAGATGATAAGGATGAGAATCACCATTATTATAGTGAAGTAAAGAAGAAGTGTCAGTCTGTTAAGGACTAAAAATGAGAACACAATGCATAAAAGTTAAATATAAAATTGCCACACCGATCTGGGTTAGAATCTGGGCCAGATATTAGCGTGAACAAACTGAAGATATACGAACTATGGACATATAGATCTATAGGTAGGTATACGAGAAATAATTTTCAGAAGTCTAAAAACGCTGCAAATATATACAAAACTAGCAAACACGGCGAACTCCGTTTCGCCACCAGATGGCTTCGTTTCGTTTTCCCGCTTTTCTGTTGAAATTTTTCTTAAATTTTCTTTGCTATAAACCTTACGGAGCCTAAGACCTTTCCAACGAATGCAAAACCGTGGAAATCGGTTCGTGCGTTCTGGAGTTATAGCGTCAGGGAGGAAAACCCGACTTATTTTTATATAGTAGAAGAAGAATATACTTACAATCTACGTGACATTTCCTAAGTTTGTTGGCGTCTTCACCGTGGCACAGCGCGTACAGGTTCTTCCCGGTGAGCTCCTCCGCGGAGTAGCCCAGCAGCTCTGATACCCTGCTGGATTATTAGAAGAAGATTTTGTTAATAAAAAGTTTCAAACCTTGTTTGTTTTTTTTTATTCTATGTTTTTGTAAACAATTTGTTTTCATGTACTGATTTGTTATTTTTCAATTGTTTTTTGTTGTTTATTTGCTGCATTCACCAATGATGTAACTACCTAATGTGTTGCATGAATAAATGTTTTTTCTTTCTTTCTTTATTTCTTCTTTCAAACCTTGCCATCAGCAAAATTATAGTAGGTAAGCCAGTTCATTACACAAATTCATATTTTTTTGTATGACTTAGGTGCACATATATCTACAGTTTTTAGTGATATCGGTTAGGTTACTAGGATTAAGTGTGTGCAGATGCTCTAGTCACCTTCTGAGAGTGCCTATAACTCAAAAGTCTACCTAGCGCTTCTGCGGACGCTTTGACTAATACACACATCAAAAGTGTCTAGGGATCAAGAAAATATTTAGCTCTAAAAAAATCTAATTTATTTAAATCAAACCTAATCTTCTGGATTGGTCTCCTACCTAATTCCCCATGCCTGTATCAATGACTTATCACCACATTTTTAATAAATTGTGATTGAATCATGTTTCTGTAAAATATATTCTTGATTGCAATCTTCTAAAATGTACTTGATCCCTAGACACTTTTTATGTGTGTAAATAGAAATTGCAGAAAGCTTTCGTTTTTCGATTGGACTAAAATAAGACAAGAAAGGATTTCCACTGACAAAATTCTATTAGTTTAAATGCTGATTCAAAGTTATGTGCATTGGCTAATGTAACCAGGAGCTTGTAAGCATACTAATAAAGAAAGCTCTTAAAAATACATTTAGACAGTTACCTTGGTTCACAATGCGCTATCCTGAAGTCAAAATTGATTCTGGTGACGAACATATCGGATTCCAGTCTAATCTCGTG
Source organism: Conopomorpha cramerella (assembly GCA_012932125.1). Classification (NCBI taxonomy): domain Eukaryota; kingdom Metazoa; phylum Arthropoda; class Insecta; order Lepidoptera; family Gracillariidae; genus Conopomorpha; species Conopomorpha cramerella. Next base: position 10,974 of record SJJU01006687.1, read on the forward strand.
GACAGATGGCGGTGGTAGCGCTATAGCTAACGCCACCATGCCAAGTAATGTCGGTGGTGTTTTTCTACTGTGCGAGAAGGTGTATTGCGGCCGGAGACGACAAAGCATTAGAACCACCTGAAAAGATAAAAAAGGAATTTAGTGGTCGTTCATTGGATTCTTTCTACTATAGAAGACTTTGACTTTGTAGTTTCCTTTCATCATCATCATCAGCCCATACTTGTCCACTGCTGGACATATGCCTCTTCAATTGCACGCCACTGTGATCTGTTTTCGGCTTCTGTCTTAGACGACTACTGAGTGGTATTTGTGTTTTTTGTACAACTGAATAATGATGATCTTTCTGCATTGTCCTAACTCCTAAGGTCACATATATTTTATACCATGAAGGTATACTTAGGCCGATCGATAATTACTTGAAAACGAACTGAAAAATACCCACATCACTACGAGAGACACATGAAAATATTATGTTTTTTGCACAATTTAAAACAAACCGCGCCTATAGATACAAGCATCTTATTTTCTGTTCTAAGTAGGTTTGTAAATAATTAATTTGCAATCCAGTAAACCCTAAATCTAAAATAAAGACTTAATTACACCACAACAAAGATATCTAAACGCCGATCGCAATAATGGTTCAATATCTAACGAATCCTTACAATTTCGCCAATAAATGGCACGCCTTTGGCACATTGGCTTTACTTGGCGCGGCAGCAGCGGTTTTGACAAATGGTCCCAACTAATTGTTCAAGGATCGTATAAGCCATTTAGATAAAGATAATGGTTAAGTTATGGACGCTTCGTTGTTTAAATCCGTGATTGTTTACAGGTTTACTAATATTTTTGTACCTATCTACGTAGATTTTTTAACAAATGTAAAAACATTTTTTAGGTGTTTACGTATAATGAGACTTAGGAGGATCCGTATATAATAATGATGAGTCAATTATTGTAAAACTATTACCATCACAGTTCATATAAAAAAGTGGAAAATGCGATATAAAACTATAGGTCGTCAATCTACATACCTACATTAAGTATGTACGTGCACCTATGTATATTATGGTTTCGAATCTAGACGATACCTCTAATAAAATCATAATGAATTACCTATTTGTTTAGTATCAAACAACATATTAAGATACAAAGAAGATAGCTTAGAAGAAACACCAGAGATAAAACAATAAATAAATAACGGTTCAAAAAGAAACGGTTAGCGGACGATAAAAATTGTCACCGTCGACCGTAAAATGTTAAAATAATAAAATTTTCACCCGGAAAACAATCTATTTCGTCGACTACCGAGAAATTCGCAAGTCGCTTCAGATAACATCGCATTTTATGTTGTTCCCGCGGTGGTAGGAAAAGTTATGGTCCACAAACACTGCCTTGCGGCACCCCAGCGGCTGGGCAATAATTTCGCCTAATAATATTTGTGATCTTGCCCGGATAAAGAAGTCGTATGAATCCATTTCGCTCGGTTTATAGTAGACTAAATGTAACAGGAGCGTAAAGTGGCGTTTACGGGTTGAATTAGTAGCATGCGATTTGTCGGAAGCTTTGGTTATGTCTGGGAACATCATTACTTATACAATAAGCACTTATTTCAATAGTGTTTGAATGTTAATTTATGTTTACCGTACATATAGTAATTAGACATTTTAGCTTTGTAGCCTATTAGGAATTATAAAAGTATCTACGAATAATCTATTGATAACGATAATTGCATATCAAACATTGGAAATTGTGCATCAATTTATTACTGAATGAGCATCATCCAAATAATAAATTAGTACATTAATATTTTTGGTTGAGTTATGTGAAAGTTTTCTCACGTCCGTTCGTTCGTCTTCCATGTTACAAATTCTAATGTTGTTTGCTTCTTTAAAAAAAAAATACAATACCAGGGTTCACAATACACACAAGAGTATTTTTCGGTTTCTAACAGATACCCACCCTCCAGTTACCACCATCTTCGTGTCTCGTGCCTTCCCCGTTGCCTCTTCCCACCTAGATTGAAAATGAAAATTCAACGACTATTTTCTCTCATTTTTAAATATTCAAAAGAGCAGAAACTGTTGTTGGACAATTTTCATTGACAATATCGTCTTCACGTGAATATTTTAAACTTTTATTATCTCTCTACAGAGAACAAGCAGGAATAGCTTTGCTATTCTCGCCTTTTACTATTGCATTACTGTTTTCATCCTTCTTTTATGATTGTAGTTGCTAGTGATGCAAGAATTATTCATTTAAAATGATTTTATCTATTCACTGTATTTATTTCATTCAATAACTTTCAATCTACGTACACTTCTAAACATTAAACTTGGTAAAAGTATTTCTTCTTTTTTCTGAAAATTGTTAAAATGTCAAATTAAATATTGTTATTCTTACCCGGTATCCTGAGGACTTGAAGTGACATCCTCGTTTCGTCAATGTACTCTTCATTCTAATGCAGAAAGCTCTGTCCATCCCTTTGTACAGTGAACTGCTCGCTGCCAATGTCATTTGGGCTGATACTGAGAACAAAAAGAAAACTGGTTTAGTGCACATCGATGTATCTGTACAATTTTTTTTTTTTGCACTTTGTCACAAATTATTATTAGTATGTGTAGAAACCTGTATTATTAGTAAGTGCCCCTGTCTACCCCACTTTGGAATTAAAAGGTGTGAAGTGTGTTTTTATTTACGTGCAAAGTACGCTATTGTTATCAGTAAGTAGGTAATAAAGTAAAACAAGTTAAAAATATTTAAAGACGTCTAACTATCACGAAAAAACTTTAGATACCTATCTACAGATTATTAGCTTTGAAAATATATTAGACAGTCCTATAATTTTGTATGTACTTCTAGCCTTCTCTGATGATTTACTAGATTAGCAAGAACTATAAAGTCAATATCTGTCAAATATCTTCTAAAATTCGTTATCAACCGTATCTAATGATTAAACTCTAACGCAAGTGTTTAATTCATAGCTACATACTTTACGATTCCGGTAGATACTTCTCTATTTTCCGTACATTAGACCTTGACTCGCCAATCAATCACAAAGCAATAAAGTTCCATTACTGTATTTTTAATACTTCGGTGGCTACCTATGGGCCTTCGTATAGTAGGTATAATTATGCTTGTTTGTCTACCACCTTATATTGTGTGCCAATATACGTAACATTATTGACTCAACCGCACAACAATGTGTTAGTTCAAGTCCTTGAGTGATTACAAAACATAATTATAATTTGATATTTTACTGCAAGTATATTGATATAATGATTATGTGCAATGTTGTCAGTTATTTGTCTTAACTTCTAGTATACTAGCTGACCTGATACGTTGTTTTGCTAGTATTAACAGTGTTTCTCTCCTATTATACAGAGTGTAAAAATACTACGAGCAATGGTCTTAGAAACGTTGTTGGGCTCGTCAATATGAACAACTTTTACTATGACGACAATGCGGGGAAATGAAAAAAAAACATAATCCTACGAAATGTCTCCCGAGGCAAAAAAAATATATTTTGTATGGAGATGAAAAACATTTTTTGCTTGGGGTCCTTTTATGTGCAGTATGTATGTATAATCTTCCAGCCCCCCCTTTTCACTTCTTTAGGAGATGAATTTAAAAAAATGTTTTATTATCTCACATAAACACCAAAAAGGGAACCCCTGTGCAAAATTTCAGCATTCTAGGGTCAAGAGTTTGGGCTGGGCTTTGTGTTTTATATGACTCAGTAAGGACTTTGTGTTTTATATTATACTAGCTGACACGGCAAAGTTTTGCCAATGTGCATTCATCATCATCAGTCACATAACGTCCACTGCTGGATTGACACTGTATTCTATTCGCCATATATTTATACATGTGTCACCACCCCAGCCCAACTTTTCCCGTCATGGGGGTCGTAAGAGGCGACCGAGGGAGCTCTCCAAAGAACGGGCAGCAGCGCTCTCTGTGAGTTGAACCACAGCACCACTGCGATCGCCAACCCGCCTGCCAAGCGTGGCGATTACTGGCATTTCCCCCCAAATGACTGATCTCATTGGGGGAGGCCCTCGTCCAGCAGTGGACGTTATGTGGCTGATGATGATGATGTATTAATAGGTTATGCACATTGATGGGAAGTATCCATTATGTGTTAAATTCTCCTGACTGACAAATCAATTTCTTCTTTATTGTTCAACACACATTAACCTTATATCTAATAATTGTAACTATAGTACTAAGGGCAAGATTTTTTACATCAATCTAAGAGCTCTATTTAAATAAGATTTTAACGAAGAAAAAGTTTCTATTTAAATCTCGCCCTAATATTTCTTCGCACCTAATGTTTGGTTGATAGAACTTGAGTGCTTTAAAAACGCTTTAATTGATTTCGAGGCAAAAAATGTATCTGGATGCTCCCACAAATTCCCTAATTTAGATAAGCGTGAATTTCATGCATGCTTCACTGACAGCATGGATAGAATCCCGATTGCTTCTACACGGTTTTCACTTAACACAATGTGGGCATTTTTTCTACCATCTCCAGTAGCTACTGTCTCCGTTTCAACACGGCCGTCACAACCACAATGGCCAGTTGTCACACCAAGTCCATCCTGATTGATTTTTTTACCGCAACCCAATCGATGGTTTTTAAATAGACAAATTGAAATCCGTAAGATGAAAGTATTCACGTTAGCAGATTGAAAATGTTCAACTGTCCGTATATAAAAAAAAAAGACGACGGACTAAATGGTCGTTAGATACGGTTACTAAGGAGGGTGAGGTTTCGCATAATGCTGCTATAATTGAAGTCTTCATTCGCTCGCGGATGTGGTTTTGAAATTAAAATTTGTTGATCTAAATTTCGTACAGAGATGTTCGTTTGTTCAATTGAAGATGGTCAATGAAGACGATGACACCGGTTGCGCAATGTTGAATAGAAATTTATAAATTGATATCATCACGACCAAAGAGTCTCCCACGAAAACGGTATCCAAAACTAAAACGATAGCGCCGACCAAAAAGGTTTTCAATGTAGTTGATATTAATCAAATTCTAAAAGAAGATAGGTAACTACTGCTGACACCCCATTGACAAATTCATAAGTTACTCAAATCGCCGTGAAGAAGGCATAATCTAATTTTCGTTTCGCCCAAGAAAGAAGGCTGTCGAAAAAAAAAATTGGTAGTGAAAAAAAATCAATTCGACATAGCAGGTGAAATTTTGGAGCCATACCGTCACAAAGTGTAGATGGTACATTGGCCTCGAAATAAGGAAACTTCTGTAATTGAATTTCGATTTTTTTTGTACTCTTTTCTCGAAACGTGTTCCTCGGAACTCTAAATGGAAGTTTAGATATTAGGATTCCGAATAATAAACTCGATCTGCTACTTTTTTTCTCGACTTATTACAAATCTACAATATTAGATTGAACAATAGTTAAACAGTGATTTAGACATTTCCGGTTGTGAAAGAAGACTTCAAAAGAAAACTTTTTTTTTGCGTATAACGGAATTGAGTGTGGTAACTTCAACATGGTTTAAATTAGAGGTATTATTTGCTACTTACTACTTACTTAAATGGATACTATTGATTGTACCACTATTTCATCTGCGTATTTTGGTCTGTCGGAATTAGTTTATGCATTTAATAGTAAGTATTTTCGACTAAGGAATAAACAGGAAGATCACTGGACTTCTCTTTTTTGCTGACAGACACAGGAACGATAGATAGTAATTCTGCATTTAACATGCATTGCATGTGTAACCTATTGTACTGAATTGTTGTTTGTGTTTTTTTTAGCAAAAATAAACGTATGTTTATGTCTATAAGCTACAAGACTGTCTTATAATAATGTATAACTAAGCACTGGAACTTATTATCCATAACCACTTGTAGAATGAACATAAATCTTAGTAGACGTGACAGTCTGCGTCACACAATATTTTACTGAACACTTACTAAGTCAAAAGTCAAAATCATCGCAGGTTGATTAACGCCCCCATTAGAATATGACCAGGAAAGAGCGTACAAGAGTACTGTAGGTACCACCGTATAAAAAAGCTGACAAGCTTTTCGGCAATCTTTCATCATCACAGGATTTTCTGTACAAGACTTTTTCAAACTAAAGACCCGCCCATTTAGACGGCTTGTTCTTTAAGATCCACGTGCAATAATTGACAGCAATTTACTATTAGCAAAGATTTTACACGACGCAATAATGTACAGTTTCAGTAGTATTATATGCTAGGGGCAAGAAAGTAAACTCTACTCTAAAAACAGAATAATTACACTCACCATCAGGGTTGTTGGTGGCGTGTTGGCTCCCCTCCTCGCTCCCTGATGCTGGGCTGTTCAGTCCACCGCCCCGGCCAGCCAATGACAGTCCGAGTTGTTCCGCTATCTCGGCGTGGTCCGCTTGGTGGACGTAATCGAAAATACTGCTGCCAGTCATTTCTACCTGTTGACAAGATGTTAAGAAATTTGTGAATAGGTATACTCTTTAAATAGCCGTGTGGTGACGTCGAGCAGAGTACATGTCTCTTCATCCCAGCCCAACTTTTCCCCTCGTGGTGGTCGTAAGATGCGACCGAGGGAACTTTCCAGAGGACGAGCAGCAGCGCTCTCTGTGAGTTAAACCACAGCACCACTGCGATCGCAAACCTGCCTGCCAAGCGTGGCGATTATTGGCATTTTCCCCAAAATTATTATGGGCATCATTGAGGGGGCCCTTTTCCAGTAGTGGACGTCCAGTGACCAATGATGATGATTATTGAACAGTGTTCAATTGGCCAAAAATCTGCTTTTCCATCCTATGGTTGAAATCAAATGAATGTCATTAGACATCAAGGTTCGTTTCGTGATGGGGATTTTTTTCACGTTTTTCAGACAGATTTTTTTTATCACTATGAACAAGCGTTTGATCACCATCCTGCCTGATGTTAAGCAGCGATGTGGTCTACGACGGAGTACACTTATTCAGAAGGTACCTATTCACCCGCGACTTGAAGACCTTCAAACTGTACTGCGCAGGAAACACAGACTCCGGCAAGTCGTTCCACATCCTGGCGGTTCGCACTATGAAAGTGGACGCAAACCGTTTGGTTCGCGTAATGGCAAATCCACCTGGTATGGATGACGTCATGCCGTTCTCCTGGTTGTCCTATTGTAAAAACGCGATGGGGGTATTAGGTTATGCAACTCCGTAGCACACTCTCCGAAATGTTATACTTTCCTAACAAAGTCCTAAAAATCTGTCAGAAAAACGTCAAAGAAAATTCCCCATTGTCACAATATGATAACTCAACCTGTAACTGTTTTAGTGACGCCGGAAGTGCCATCAACATTGTCAGACGGCTTTCTTGTAGGTTGGTACATTAATTGTAAAATTGGCACAGAGCGATGACCAAATTTGTAATGAAATAACAATTTAATAGTAAAACTTTCCGTTGGCTTCTAATCAGAAAAACGACATGACTGCTGCTTTGTTGTATGTGTTTCCCTCTAATAATCTTACAATATTATAAACGCGAAAGTATGTTGCTATCTTATCACGCAAGTATTTATGGAATTAAAATCTATTCAACAGTTTTTTTTTGTAACAGCGGGATAAACCGTGAACAACATCGTAGCAGGGTATTACAAGTCGTCGTACTCTGGAAAGTTTATTAAGCACAGATTATAGAAACTTTCCTAAAGTCAGAAGAAAAGCCCAGAAGATAATTTGAAAAAAATAGATGGA
>SJJU01006688.1:0-14231 GCA_012932125.1 Conopomorpha cramerella
TAATCTGTACTTATACAGAAACTCTAAACTGTCTGCACTTTCAAGCCACAGCTTACTACGTTTATTAAGTTCCATTTAAACAGATTTTGTAATCCCCGACGCAAAAACGACGGGGTGTTATAAGTTTGACGTGTCAGTGTGTGTACGTGTCTGTATATAAATATGTCTAAATGGGGTATCAATCAAATGAAAGAGCACGACACGTATAATATAGAATCTGTTTATTAAACGAAAATTGGATAATTGTTGAAAGGTTACGAGGGTTAAGTGGGGAAAAATAGTCGACTTTATACAAATATGTTCAAATGAAAGGGCACGACACGAACATTTAAACTCAGAGGTTTTTTTAAATTTACAATTTAATATCGACAGTTCCTAATTTCCCATACCCGGGGAAATTTAGGACCTAAATTTTAGGCAAATGATATAGCTGATTACCTCTATAGGCATCAGCTTCGTTTTGTTGTCTCGCTGACTGCTGATTTGAGTAAAGATGTGGAATGTTCCTGTCTATTTTTACAACAATTTAAATAACTTAATGCAGTACTAATAGTAGCATATAGAATAATTTGTTTAGCGCATATTTGTAAGCATTTTTGTTGTGAGAAGATATTTTATAAAGGTCACAAGGACCTCAAATGGTCCACTTGTCATACCTATCTCGGGAAGATCAGATCGTGATAGATCGATTGACAAGTGTGTCATACATACGTGACATGCGGCAGGGTGGAATGAACTCAGAGATAGATAGCGACATAAATGTATCACGGTGCGCGGAAAATTTTCATGCAGACAAACAACTGGTCAGCTTAGATTGATTGCAGAAAACGCAAAATCATTCATAAGCCACGTACAAACTTTGTTATTTCGCTTATTATCTGTGTAAAGTCTATTGGTTCTACTCATCATGCTGGACCACTTTAAATATTATTAAGATGAACAAGCACCTAAGTTTTGCATTACAAAAATATGTTACCAAAAATACACCAAACTACATAATATATGTATATTACCATTGGTTGAGCTCAGAAATAAAACTAGTGGACTGTATAGGTGATAGGTGCTATATTCTTCGAGAAGATTACAATTGGCTTGCGAACAGGTAGACTTGATGTATGATATGAGTTGTGTCTTGATGTAGTTGTTGTAATAGTGCCCGTTGAAGTCTAAGGCAATAGGCATAATCCAACACAAAAATCATATATCACTTTGGGGGTTGTTGTTGCGGTCCTAAGGCACCTCATAGGTGACAAGATGACGCTACGTCTTCCTGTCTTCAGCAACGCTCCTATCCTCGCTCCAGCTCTCTCCTGTGACAAGCAGTTCACTTTCGATGTTTCGGCGCCGTGGTTAAACTTTGAGCCAAAGCGCTTGCTGCTTGGAGGACACCACTAGAAAGCGACATTGGAATTATTTGTAAAAAGGTACAGAAAGGAATATCAGGATATTTATACTATAAATAGGTACCTAATGAACAAGTGTGCTCCATCTTAGACTACCTCGCTGCTTAAAATCAGGCAGGATGGTGGTCAAACGCTTGTTCAATATGTTTAAAAAAAATTATACTAACGTGACAAGCGACATGGCTCCGGCCATGAGCCACTACGACTACATCAATACGTTTAGTTTCTGTTTCTTTATTTTCCACGTGTGTAGATAATTTAGCTAGTCATTATCTCTACAAAATCTTGTTGAAATGTTCCCAATTTTTAATTATGTTAGTTTTTTTTTATCACTATGAACAAGCGTTTGACCACCATCCTGCCTGATGTTAAGCAGCGATGTGGTCTACGATGGAGCACACTTGTTCAGTAGGTACCTATTCACCCGCGACTTGAAGCCCTTCAAATTGTACTGCGCAGGAAACACTGACTCCGGCAAGTCGTTCCACATCCTGGCGGTACGCACTATTATTTATTGAGAAAACGAAAAAAGAATACTATTTTTGTTGTTTAGAACTAAGTAATTTCCGCAAAGGAGAGATTATGATGCAACATTTAACCTTTTTGAAGGACAAATACCTTTCCGAGAGAATCAGTTTTCTGAACGCAGTGGATCTGTAAATTTAAACCTTATCATTATCAGTCATGTCTCCGAGAGATATAACGTTATTTTGGTGACGTTTGTGTGTGTTGGTTGCGTCTATCTTACCTGTAAACATTGGTGTAAGGGCGAGTTCCTACTGATAACAGGTTTAAATAAGGACATATTTGAATGAATGACCTATGGCCTACTCACATCGAATTGCTTGACTGCCAAGAGCTGCAGGTAGGTTCACTTCTGGTACTGATCAAAACTTTGCACAGCAATAACTAACTCTTTGTTAAGGATAACCCCTAGGTTAAACCGGATGCGTCGTTAATCACAATATCAATATAAATAATATTGGGCTTTATGGTCAGAGATCAAGTTATCAACTTGAAACGTCAAGCCTGTGCCGTATTCCATAAACAATTATATTTTGGTCTTGAGGGTATCGGATTGAAGGTGTCGTTAACAATAGACGACGATAAGTTCGTGATAAATACTTGGTAAATAGGAAATACAATAAAAAATACACTTAAAAATATTGGTTTATCTTAGCTTAATTAGTCAATAATTGTCTCGAAATACAACTCCAAAAGTGGTTCCCGTAAATAAGGTCGAGACGTGATTTTTTGAACGTCTGCGTCTATCGAAAGTTATCGTAACTAGTTTCATAAACAAAACAAACAATTTATTCACCAACCCCACGACAGATGTTGTAATTTTTTGTACCAATTTGTTAAGCGCGAGTATTTTGCATTATTATTTCGCTGGGGTCGATTAATTATTATTCTTTACATTACTGTTACCCCTTTTCTCAGTACGATGTGTGTTAATTCTTTATCCAGTACTCTCTTCTACTAAAGTTTCTTATCGTAATGTTTACTCTTTCTTATTCTTCTGTACAGTGTTTGTGGCCTAGTGGTCGTGAACTTAGACTTGCAATCAGCAGGTTGCAGTTTCGAGATCAGCTCTACTAGATGCGTGCCAGTGGGTCTCTTTTCCAAAATGTAATGTTCGCTAACCATGCTCATAGGGTAAATGACAACATCGTGATGAAATCAGCAAACGACCATAGAGATTAATAAGGAGTTTACATAGGAAAAAAAACAACAATAGAACGAGTGCGAAGACGAACGGACATAGTTGCATCTCTCTCGTTATCAACTATCTTTGACAGATTGTTTTTTTTTATAAATCCTCATTAAAAAACTGAATACTCAAAACTGTTCACTGTGAACAAGCCCTTACCACCTATTGTGTGCTCTATTCGCTTCTCTAAATCAGTTAACTCACATACAGTTGACTGAGCGGTAGGCTGCAAGGTCAGTAATGAAGTAGACTTTTTTAAATATTTTTCTTGTGATTTATGTTTTTTTTTTTTGTTAAATTTGCAAAGAGTTTTATTTGCAGTTTTATAAAAAAAATCCGGCCAGTGTGTGCGTGTGTGTTATTTTAATTGCTTACATAGTTATTCCTTATTTTATAAGTTGCTGGTAATTTTAAAATATTACTTTTATTCTTATTAATGTTGAATGTCTTCTAAATATGATTTTTACTGTATTTATCTTTTGCATTCATAAGACACTTAAGTTTTCTCCTGTAGGTATCTTATTCCAAACAATAATTTAACAACTTATCCTTTTCTCATTTGAACATTAATGATGTTTATCTATACCAAAGTAATAACAAACTTTAATCGTTAACACACAAAGATTTTCTTCAGAAGCATTTATGTAATTATACCATTAAGTAATGAGACGTAGCATTTATTGAAATTGTTACTAAATCTAAATAAAATATCACACTGCCCTGCTCTATATAAAAGACATTGAATGCTTTTGCTAAATTTCATAACTGCGCCCAGCACTCAAGGAAATACTTTTAAAAAAATGTGTTGTGTTACTATTCTGTAATAGGTTTTTTTTTACGGATTGGCTCTTGATCATTTTTTAATTGTAAGTATACCATTCCTAGTCTCTAATATTAGTAGTCTCCATTAAAAGGTCTTATATACATCGAATATAAGTTAGTAAAAATATACTATGGATAACACACCTCGAAAAGTTCGGAATTTATCCAACCCACGGTGAAGAATGACGTACCTAATTGTATGTTATGTCCTTCATTCATTTGAATTTTACTCCTAATGTACTTTTTCATTTAACTAAAACATTTTTCTAAACTATCAACTTACATCAACTTAGTAACAAACAAGTTGCCGGCATAATGCATTAAATAACAAACAAACATACTTAAATCCAAATCACATGATAGACGTAGTTTCCCTTGACTGCCGCTAGAGGCGCTCGCGTCAACGTGTGACCGGCTCTATCTAATATTGCTTGAGCTCTCCGTATAACAACTTTGCATAATACAATAGTTTCTTTATATATTGGATTGGACTACACAGAAAAAATAATAATACAACGTAACCTACGTAATTGTAGGTATTATAACGATTGACATATCCGGTCATATCCGTGTTGTATGAATTTAATCTCTATAGAGATAATATAATATGTAGTTAGACTTTTTTCACGTTGGAAAATGTCCTGTATCGTAAATAGCTTTTCCCTTTTCGGTTCCCTAGTACTAACAAGAAGTACAACTTTTTACGTAGTATTAATCACTCAAATCCTTAATACTACCTGTAGAGTAGAAGATAATATCGATCGCAATATTTGCATAATTTCAGTTTACTTCAAAGAATATAGCTATAATTATTTGCTTGTCTGCTATTTAAAGAGTTATGCACCTTAGTTGAGGGAAGAGGAATTAATTACCTATAATCATCTCAGCGGAATAATAAGTTAGTTATGCTCTGTCAAATTCCATACATACGTGACAGAACTTGGCGAAACAAGGTTAAAGCTCCCTTCTTAAACTTCATCATAAAGGGGTCCGTCTCAAATCGACCCTAGACATGCTTTTTAACGTTTCTTCGCGGATTTATGTTTTTTTTTTTTGTTAAAAAGAGATATTTATAAAGGAGTTATTTATTTATTTATTCATATATTGCACTCATGTTGTACATAGGGTCTTAAATATATGCGGTAACAATTAGGTATCAAACATGAACCCTGAAAGGGTATTACAATATTTTGTGCTTGCGTAATAGTACGCCAATATAAAGTTAAATGTAATATTACACATTCATTATACTTACTATACTAACAATAATAGTCTAAAGTGGTCCCATGATAAAGAAATCAGGGTATGGATGAACTCAGTTATTTTTTTCTTTGAATTATAATCCTCACAGGTACAAATTAATTCACATTTAAAGATTTGCTTCATTACATAGTGAAATTGTTTTGAACAACACGCCTCCAGTACAGAAGTCAAAGTGGCTAATATTTGCGTTGGAAACAACACGTATGCTACTTTGGGACGTTATTTTCTAAAATCGGCAACGCTCCGGGGGTCAAGTCTGTTATTGGATACATCTAATACAACTGTCGTAGAATTTTAGTACACTGTCGTTTTACCTGGAGTTAAACGAAAAAACAATATCAAAATGTTTTCAATCCACACATACATACTTATAAACTTCACACTTTTTAATCCCACAGCGGGGTAAGCAGAGGTTGCTATACAAATGCCCACGGTGAACCAATCGTAGTTAAACCCAACGAGACAGGATAACCGGCGTTATAAGGTTCATGTTGGCTGTAGGCTCATTTTCCATACCACGTTCTTTTTGTATTTATTTTGAATTTGACATAAGTTGTCACTGTTGTGTTATATTTTTCTTGGTTTTTAGTTTTATTTTTCTATTTTTATTCCTTTACACTAATGTCTCAATATATCTTTTCGATACTAACGTCTCATATTTAATTTCGGCGGTGGACCTGTGACCCTAACAGTTCACAACACACCAACATCAAAAACTATGTATTATAGACTAGCTGACACGGCCAACGTTGTTTTGCTAATATATATTATAAATTCCGGGATAAAAATTTGCCTAAATGTTATTACAGTGTATAAGGTATCTGTGTGCCAAATATCAACCAAATCTGTCCAGCCGTTTTGACAGACAGGGAGACAGATTTTTTTTCCAAAAATATGAAATTCAGCTTCTGTAACGGCAACTTGATATACTCCACTGGTTTTCACGTAAAAAGAATCAATGTACAGTTTTGGACCCTGAACAGTTTTATTATAATATAGATTTGATTGATGGTACGAGTATATTAATGGCAATCTCATTTAAGCCAAATGCCTCTGCCTACCCCGCTGTGGGAATAAAAGGCGTGAAGTGTATACATTTTCATTTAAGCTTCCTAGTTAGATCAGAAGTGTTGGACAGTAAGTTAGTAGTGTGGTTTTCGAAACATAATATGTATATTTCCTACTCAAGATCCCAACGTATGTTCTAAGTATAAAGAACTGTAAGTACCTAAGTACATAATGTTTGTATGTATACAATCACTTTACATAACCCACTGTTTATTAATTACCTATCACGAAAGAGATAACCCATTTTTTTATCATATTCGAAATGGAATGTAATCTAAAATTAGTATGTCCCTGCCACACGGCCAGAACAGACGATTAAAATAATTAAGTACACACTTCATAAGGATATACAATAAACGTACCAAAATATGCCGGGAAACGTTTTGAGAAACTTCGTGAAACAGTTCAGCTGGAGTGGTGTGGATGAGAGCTGCACAAGAATGGTGAAAGTGTGTTAGTGAATTTATTACTTTACTAGCTCTACACCACAGTGTGACCTAAGATAAATTCTGTTCGCGTGGGAATTTAGGGATAAACTGTTTTACTTCTGAGATGTCTAAGAATCTATGTACGAAGTTTCAAAATTATTGGTTAAGTAGTTTTCGCGTGGAAGGGTAACAAAGATTACATTCACATTGTTAATAATGCATTAATTGGTCGAAGTATGGTAGCAGTATCTGGGAACAAAAATGGTATGATAATCATAGGATATACAGTGAACAGTTGAAATCCAGGCGTAAAACCTTTCTTTGTTTGGGTTTGAAAGGGGTTAATAATAGGCAAACACTAAATATCATCCTAAGAATTTAGAGTATAGGTAAAATCACAACCCACACTGCAGGGATACTGCAGAGTCTCTTTGGGCTGATGGTGAGCCTTATATTTCAAAAGATTTTTGGGAAACGGAGATACATGTTTTCAAGCAGCAAAGCTAATTTAACAATTACTACCGAGATAAAATGCTAATCGAAGCTCAAGAATTTTGCAAAAGTTTTGATCATGGAGAATTTCTATACTATCTTTAATTAGACTCCGTAAACATCATCATCAGCCACATAACGTCCACTGCTGGACGAGGGCCTCCCCCCTATGATTTCCATGATCATTTGGGGGGAAATGGCAAAAATCGCCACGCATGGCAGGCGGGTTGGTGATCACAGAGAGTGCTGCCGCCCGTCCTCTGGAAAGGTCCCTTGGTCGCCTCTTACGAGCCTCACGACGATAAAAGTTGGACTGGGGTGGTGACAAATGTGCTCTATTCTCCATCACCACAATGCTCGACTGACTTTGTAAATTAGTTTTAGTTTCATGCACGGAACATTACTCGTAGTACCAATGAGTCTCGAATATGTAGGAGAGAAAAGCTATGTTTGTTTTCTGAAATACACGATACGTAAACATCACGGCTAGTCGTTGTTGACCTTAACACTTTCTTATAGAGTTGTTGACGGTGCTCACTTTAGCTCTATTTTAGAATCAGTTATACCTATCAGCTATATATATTTTGGTTTTAGTCTTTGTATGTTAATCTTGGAAATCCAAATCCATAACGGTTTCCGTTGTTTTTTTAACGAAATACGTCAATCAAAAATCTGGAGAACGGTGCAGAACGTAGCACGTCCATTTTAGTTTTGCGCGGTAAATTCTTGTGTCTATCTTATTTCCACCTTGTTGCAAAGAATATCCTATATTACGTAAATAAGTGGTGAAATTCTTCTCGTATAAGTTAATTGATTAGACTTGATCCCAATCAGTATCAGTAAAACGAACTTCCAAATAAGCAAAATAAATCAAATGGGAATAAAATTTATTACGCTATTTATTGTGCCACTAAATACTTTTTTCACATTATAACATCTTTGACATAATAATCTAAAAATGTTTTCTTCACCCACAGCCGAAGATTGCATGAACACCGAAGTGGAACTTCGTCCGATCAAGAAGCCAAAGCAACAAACAACTCCGACACAAACAAGCATCGATAAATTCAAAATGGCTGACACCAAGGAGAGCGCAGTACTGCAACCCGGAGCGGTGATCCGTCCAACAATAGACCACGAGGGTGTGAAGCTCCTTGTCGAAAGACTGTATGGTATATCAGTTTTAGAACTGACCGAATTGAATGGTTACGATGACAAAAACTACAAGATCATTGAAGATCCGAACGTGAAGAACCCTTTAATTACCACTCACAGCAAAGAAGGATATGTGCTGAAGATAATGAACTCGATGGACTCGCAGAATGTTAGTCTTGTGGAGGCGCAGAATGAGATAATGAACTATTTGAGTGAGTACAAAGTTGGGATTAATTTAGTGTAATCTGTGTGTTCTGGAACTATGAAATAAGCCGTTACTATGTCTTTTCAGACCCATTTCCGAGCTATCCAATTAATTTATGTAGCGAAAGTGGCTTCTTGATCAACTCATTGACATTGAAACCAGCTGAAAGATTGACAGTCCTTCTGGTGCTTATGTGCTGGCAGAGTTTGACAATATGTTTAATCTTTAAATACTACATAATTTTCTCAGTCACCCGCCACGTAAACTGCCCAAAACCTATCCGCAACGTGTACGGCCACCTGCACTCGATCGAGACCATCTCGGGCAAGTCGCACGCGGTGCGCCTCCTGGAGTACGTGCCGGGTGCTCTGCTGAAGGACGCGCCGAGGAGCGACGCCCTATTCTACCAGTTGGGCGAGTTCGTCGCCAATTTGGACAACAAGTTGCAGGTAATTAAAACCTTCTCAATTGAGATTGACAGACAGTTTGGTTTCCACAGAATGATTTCTAATCTATTAATTAACCGAATCACGAAGAGATCAGTACTGCAGTACAGTATAGGCTTATTCCTCCAGGGTATTCTGCACAAAGCCTTCGCTCTTCTGCTCTCAGCAATACGAGATGATAGAGATAGATGTATAAACACTACCACCACATCGCTGAAGTTATCACCGTCGCATCGTCGTCGATGCAAGTATCAATATGAATTCTGTTTAAAATAATAGAATTGAAAACAATAAAATAGATAACTTCAAGGGATGGCTAGGCTTGACCATGACGGACAATAAGTATTAAAGGAATCGACGGACAATGACTGAATTGTCTTTACCTTCCCCTGTATGGCAGGGATGAGAATAATTTCTATGTATGTATTATTAATGCCATTGGGGGTGAATTGCCAATAATCGCCACTCTTGGCAGGCGGTTAGCGAACGCAGTGGGGTTGTGGTTTAACTCACGAAGAGCGCTGCTGCCCGTCTTCTGGAGAGTTCCTTTGGTCGCCTCTAACGACCCCTACGACGACGGGAAAAGATGGGCTGGGGTGGTGATATATGTATTCTATTCGCCGTCACCACACGGCTAGTAGCTTGTAATGGTACGAATATCCCCTGCTTATGACGGTTCAATGGAGAAACAAATACAAGAAGAATCTCTGCATTGGAAATAAACACAAGCAAGTAGGTACATACATCACATAACAAAGCAATCACAGAGACGTGAAGCTGGAACGTTGCATAATTGTGACGATCTGTACACAAGGACGTCGTCGCCGTCGCCTCACACAGCCTCCATTGTACTGTCCAATTCTATCTATATGAATAGTTTATTTGTCGCTAACAAGCGTTCTGAATGGATTCGTTAACGACTGCTATTTCTGACTAGATATTATATAGGTAAAGTACAGGAAAATGGCTCAAAATTTGTGACATATTTGAATTTTCGAAACATGCGTTTTTACTTACTTTTTAAGCTAATTCAAAAAAGGTGTCGTTCTCAATTCGACCGTATTCATATACGTATATGATCAGTGACTGTGATCGTGCACTGGCTTTTACGACAAGGTAGGCAGTAATCCCCAAGGATCCATGTGAATTTGTCTTAATTTGACATATCTACTCACCCACAAAACACAGGGCCTTCGGTAGCCTATGTCGTGAGTACAACAAAAAAAGATCTAGCAATAACTCTATTATTAGGTCGGGTAGCCAAAATACTAAGGTAGGCAGTGTCTTTTTGCCTATATTATGGTGTGCACGCCATTGTATATTGTGATTTTTTATGTTTGTTCGCCGATAACTACGTCGTTTTGATGATTATTTTTGTATTGGAAAGAAGATACCTATTTCAAAAGTGGATGATGCCTGATCCGATAAATCGATGGGAACTTTAAAAATCTTCCGGACGGACTAGTACTCGTCGAAGTCGGTTCTTTTTTTAAAATTATCATTTCATAATACACAGGTCGTTTAAATCAAAGCTTGAATGTGGAATGACATTCATTAGAAGCTCTTTCACACTCGTTTTTTGTCACTGCTTCACGTACAACGATTACGTCCTAAACTGGGATACTTAGGGTTTGGATGCCAAGGAATCACACTTAAATGTTAAGGCGGTGGGAACAGAATCCTTGGTCGAGAGACATATTTTATCGTCGTCGGTCATATTTCTTTCATCTCCAACAATCTCTTCACGCTATCATGACAATTTTATCACAAGTGCAATGACCCACAGGCGTAACAGGGCCATGTAAGATTATGTGAAAACTTGATAAACCGATGACAGAGCCTCATTTGTTAAGCGACTTCTTGTCGCCATTGTAAAAGTTGTTCATATTGACGAGTCCAACAACGTTTCTAAGACCATTGCTCGGGACCTTTTTACACGCAGTATGACGAACGTGACATGAATCTTGTCCCTCTGTGTTACGACGTGTCACTGTTGTTCGCCAGTTCAAGATAATAATTTGTCAGTCGCGAGTCGGCGTATGATCCATTGACTTTATCATTTAGAGATCACGCCGCAGTATGTCTGTTAAATGGAATATTTTTATTTGAGTATTCAAATAACAATGCACTGTAATGTTCTATTTTTAAAAGTTGATTTTCGATCATTTATCGCATTTTGTTGCTGGGACACCCTACTGTCTACTATAAATATTCGACCGCAGGCGTGCACCATTGGGTATCTTAATGCAAACCTTCGTAGCAGAAACTTATGAAGTTCTGATGTAATTAATGATATTTATATTTAGGAAATTAGGAAATACAAATATCACGGATAAATAGGAGCATCTATTAGATATTTTCCCCAGAAACTTTCAGCGGCAATTTTGCCTTAGATGAAATCCAGTAATCCATGAAACACCTATTCGATGTAATGTGTTTAAGAATATGAATGTAGAGAGAAGGAAAAAAATAATTATCTAAACTGCACAAACAAAAATTATGCATAACAGTTGATTAAGCAAACAGCTCCAAAACCGTAGCTGGCTCAGAGTTATTCCGGAGTTTATCCGCGGCGCTGGATTTAATCTGAAGTTGTATCAAAGTAGAGGTTATTAAAAAGATTTTTCACCTCTACTACGGATTATGGAGTGAGTTTACGTGTCGTTATTGAACATTAGTGTGTTCGTGATTTATTGTCCTAGGTAAAGTGGGAAAGACAATGTTCTGTGAAACAATTGGGGCATACCTTTGGAAAATACCAATTATTGTACTGACGTTAACTGATGTTATTTGACCGATAATAAATTCTGTATTCCAGAACTTCAACCACTCAGGCCTGGTGAACCGCCAGCACATCTGGATGCTGAGCGCGGTGCCGCAGCTTGACAAGTTCAAGTTCGCCATTAAGGACGCCGACAAACTGGACTTGGTTGAAGAGGTAAGATGTCAACTGATTCCCTCAATGACTTATCAGCGCGAATCCCAACTAAGCGAAGAAACTTGAAATATGCTAGAACTTACCTTTGGTTCTCTAGGGAATACTAAGAAAGGAATGCCCGAAAAAAACCAAGGGAACCTTAAAACTTATTAGGTAGGTATAATATTTTTCTAATGATGTAAAAATTGGTCAAAAACTAAAACTACACGGATGAAATCGCGGGATGTTTGTTAAATACCTATTTGTATTAGTAGCGGTTGGATCATAATATTGAGATGTATGGAATTCTATTAGCAAAAGAAATTTACACGGATAATTTAAAGGGGCTACATGAACAGGCCGCTGAAAAGGACTAGTAATCTCATTTCACCAGATCTGTAATTCCTGAAAGAAGATGACGTTCTGGAGTCCGTTTCTTTATATAGTTGGAATGTTATATCCTTACGTCGATATATCCCTTATTGTTATCGCATCGTACAAAATATTTATGAAAAATAAATAGGTATTAAGTGAGACTATAAGTAGACTGAGTTTAGTCGGGACAATTCGTTGGTTTAAGAATTCATTCCTTCGTTGCTTTTTTCTTTCGGTGCTATGAGATGAAGTATTACTATCCACACCGACATAGGACCATCAACACACTTTTATCCCAATTTAGTTTCCAATAATAGGAAATACTACAGACGAACAATGTACAAACAAAAATGTATCTTATTACTAGGTGATAGAGGAGTACAAGTACGCCGTGGTCCCGCGGTACGGTGAGCTGGAGCGCGGCGTCGTGCACGGAGACGTTAACGAGATGAACGTCATCATTGGGACCAACACCGATGGAGGGTAAGTTATTAAGATGATTTTGAAAAAAAAATACCTTAACGTGAAGTCTTAATCATAATGCGAAAGACATTCACGATTTTATATTGCATTCCCGTTCATAATCTCTAATGGCACGGATAGAACCTGTGGCACCATGAACACTCCTAAGTCACCGGCTTCGCGGTTTAGATATACAAATGGTAAGTGATAGATGGCTAGCCAATTGCTCAAATAATCCCGAAAGATAGTAAGACGTTTTTTTATAACAAGAACGGCCGAGCGCAAAACAAACACTGCCGTACCATCCTTTACTGGAACCATTTCGCCGGCATTTTCAGACCCCTATTTGAGAACTTCTGGAGACCAGAACGCTAAATTTCATTTTTTTTAGAGATAAACAAGCAGCTTCATCACGACTTGGATAGTTTTCTACAGAGTGTTTTTGGTGGGATTATCTTTATTTCAAACTTAGGTACAGCTGTACTAGGGATCACTTTAGTAAAAATGTATAATACATTCACACATTCCGGATAATTCTGAGCAGCGGCAACATTTTCATCAAAATTTAAAGAAACAAACGATTATCCTCTTCTCATAAAAATGGTTTATCAGTTTCCGTTTTAAACAACTTGCAAGAAGCTAATACGATTCTTCCTTTGGAATTTGAATAATAATCTAATTTGCTTTAAAACAATTATTTTTACTGTCTTAGGAAAGTTAACCCAAAACTAATGCGAGTTTGCAGTAAAATCTTGGAAGGCATTGTTCTGAGGTAGGACATACGGACTAAATACCTCCAGAAAATCTTCTACTGACGAAGAATAGTAAAGAAAACGTTTATAAAATCCTTTATTATAAATAAATAAAATCTATCGCCATAAATTATAATGATCACTCTACTACCATTATTTTCTTGATCTTTACGGATGACACAAATGGCGTATATACTACAAATATTAGTAATCAAAAATAAAATTTTAAAATTACTGAGTCGCCATTGGACAGGAATCATTTGCACAGTCCAAATTTCTCCCATTTCTTTTTCCAGTAAAACCGAATACCGCATCACCGGAATCCTGGATTTCGGTGACATCCAGTATTCCTACTACGTGTTCGAGCTGGCCATCACTATGACATACATGATGCTGATCACTGGCGACCTGAGGGTGGGCGGCATCGTGCTGGCCGGGTACACTGTCAACAGGAGACTACCTGATGAGGAGTATAGGCTACTGAAGGTAATTTATCGTTTATTCTCCATGACTTACCCCCATGGATACTGTGGGGAACAGCTATAAACCACGACACCCTCGAAATGTTTTTGTATTTTCTGTGGCAGGCATATGATTAGGCATTGGTCGAATTATATCGATAATATCTGTCATGTACTGGCACCTACCTTAATGTACGGGAGTGAAAGTTGGGTATGGCAGAAGAAGCATAAAAGTAAAGTCAATGCCGTAGAAATGCGGTCATTGCGG
>SJJU01006689.1:0-17994 GCA_012932125.1 Conopomorpha cramerella
TTTAAATTCTGGATGAAGTCTCATAACTTCAAATACTTTTTCGTACTTTCATCTACATAGTGTATTTTCATATAAGAAAATCTACTAGTTAATATTTTATGTAACTGTCTGTTGTTTCGAGTCCCATCATTAATTTCTTTACATGTGTTGCTCAATAAAAATGTTATTTGATTTGAAACGCTGTTGCCACAAACTTTGTTAAAACTGTTTTCTATATTATTATTTTATAACGGGTGCCATATACGATACATTTTATGTTATAAAATGACTCAATTAATCTCTCTATTGAATACAATACTGTATGAATCAAATTTTAATACCACACTTGTGAAATAAGCCCTTTTGTCACATCAACCATTATTCTCAGCCTCGATTTACATTCGACTTGAAATAAAGTGTTTTGAATTATATCATCTACGAAGGCCTTATTCACATTGCAATAGGGTCTTAGATCAATTATATTGTTAGTGTCAGATATAGGGTTTCGCTGCCTTAATATATTACCATCTGTACTCTCGATCATTATTACATAGTCAAATTGATCCGACACCTATATTTCTATCGAACTAACTATGGCTTCCTACCTCCTGCCTACACAGTACGTCCATTGTTTTCAGATCTGGCTATATAATTACAAAATAAATTTGGTATACATTTGACACCTCTTGAAATTTAACTCACTTACTTAATAGGTTAAGGTAACTTCTGTGAAGATATTATAATACTTTGTGCAATATTTTTTTAGATGTTCTGCTTTGAATATCAAGTAGCAATTTAAAACTCAAAACTTTCAACTTTATATCACAGAAATCCTACTACATAGTTATGAAAAAGACATAGTTAAGATTATGTGTTTCGTCAGTGAGAGAGTAATAAATGTGCGGTTACTTATATGTATATTATGATTAAACATTACTAATCCATTAGCATGATGATTTCATATATTATAACAATGTTTATTTTGTTGTGTCGTGAATAAGCTGATGTTACGCTGTTTAAGAAATATCGTTTTTTAATTGTGATTAAAATTATCTGGCATGCTGTCTAAATTTACAGGAAATCTAATTTTACTCAGTGATTTACCGCTTAAGTTTACTCAGTTATCTAGGTACTGTCCTAATAATAATGCAAACAATCGTTATATGAAACTACCTCACAGGGTATACAATATTATAGTCCAAACACTTAGGTCATTGACATAGGTCATGTCTATCTTTTTGGATCGTATCGTGACATATTGAGATGCGACCTATTTAACAATACAATGCTTTTCGGAACTCTTTTAAACTTCAAAAGTACCGTAAACCCTACCAATGTGTGAGTATAAAATAGTGTTGATTAATGACGTGAATAATTTTAAATATTCGTTGTTATTGTTTGATTGTTATCTTAAATGTAAAATATTGGCACAGTACTATAGGTCTTAGTAGTTGGGTTATTTTGTTCGGTGATTATCTTTAACTATTTGGAGGTGTTAGTCACACTTAACTTGTCTTTCTATCATATGTACAATCATGTGTGTCAAAACAGTTCTTGTACTTACTTCGTAAATTAATATAATTTGTACATAATTATTTTAATTGACTTTTAATTTTGGAACTAAATAACTTATCTCGGTGAACGACAGTAGGTACATATTATTGCCTACTTACTTGACATGATAAATTTGGCAATCGTACGTACCTATGACCTTGTGATATTTTTAACGTTTTAAATGTTATTGTGGTTGTGTGTGACGACAACTGAGATACGATATTTTTCAGTTTCTGAGATTACGTTAACTTGAAGTTTATAAAATTTCCGTAGTTTTGAAATTAAATCGTGCAATCAAGGTGATTTTACTTCATCGCACGTTTACTTAGAAATTTTCGAATATTATCAACAGTTTTTGCAGTAAGTATTTCGGCTGCCGGTTTATCAATTCCATAAGCAGCCTTGTATTATCTGATTATCTGATTTCCTATAAAATCACCATCTTGGATTTACTAGTTTCCATTTCGACTGTAGGGCATGTACTTATACAACTGTAATCAGTACTTACTGGAGTATAAATTGAGCTTAAATTGTCTCTACACACAAATACTATAAGAACATATTATACACAAATGGTTGTTCTGTACTTCATTAATGATCATATACGTGTGGGCCTAAATTATTATGTACTCAAGGTATACTAGACAATGTTTTTTTTTTCACTACGCAAATTCCGACGGTAAAAAATAGCAATTTTTCTCGTATCATATCACGCATTGCATTATCATAATATAATTTCCGTAGTAGCAATGTCAGATAGCAATTCATTTATGTATTTCTATTGGCAGTGGGTAGAGTATGATATCCATTACGAATTATTGTAATAAGCCGTGTAATTTGAATTAACTCGTCATGCATGATTTCGTAATACAATTTACTATCAATATTATAACGAAGTTCAGAATTCTTCGTCAATACATTGTATAAAACAAAGTTTACTCCCGAGCTGTTTGTCACTATGTATTCTTAGATCTTTAAACCTACGCAACGGATTTGGATGTGTTTTTTGTAATAGATGGTGTGAAGCATCAGGGAGGTTTATAATATGTCACCGGTGCGAAGCCAGGGCGTGTATCACTAGTAGTTATGATAATTTTATGTCGATTTTTTTGTTTAGGTTATCTTTTCATTTGTACAAAATACATGTTTGCCTTTACTTGCATGAATATTAGTCTTTTTTTCTGCACGTTTGAAAGATGACGGATTGTTATTAACGATCGCATGATAATTATTTGATACTTTATCTATACAATCTTTGTTTTATACTTTCCCTTTTACTGTTACTATTCAATTTAAGTTTTCATCTCTCCTTCTGTTCATACAATTCTTTTTTTTTTCTATTTCATTTTTAGGACTTGCAGTGTTACCGGTGTGACGTGTTCGAGACGCGTGTGACAGTTCGGATTATAATTATTGTGCAAGTGAAAAGTACACACAGTGAATGGACGAATGAAGTCGAAAGTATCAAAGAAATATCTGCCCATCGGCGGGCAAAAGGAAACGTACACGTTGACAGCGAGAAAAAGATATATGAAGAAACTAATGTATGTAGCACTTTTTTCTTCTTCTCTTTCCTAAAGCATGTTACTATGTATGTATTATAATTAGAATATGGGATATAATAACACAATTTTGCTTCTTTGTCATTACTTCCGCTGTAAATAAGTATTTACAGTATAAGTTGTGGAGTATAGGAATCTTTTAAATAAAAGTCTGTAAGTATGTATATAGGTTCTTTTTGTCCTGTTCCCTTCCTAACTTTATCTGTACCTACCTCAAATTCAGAGTATAATTACTTGTCTTCTTTCTTCTAGTGATGTTTTTCTTCTGTTTCAATTTTTCTTCTGTAATTTACAATATCACACACATTTGTTGCTTCTGTCTGAGAACTTTAATCAGTACTACGTATTATTAGCTAGTCAAATATAATAAACATCTTACAAAGTGCAGAACGATAAAGAAAATATCTATACCAACAGCCTATACATATCTTCGGTAAAAGTGTCCATTCCTTGTCTTTTCATAAAACAATTTGAGTAATCTCAAAGCCATTTTAGTACTGTTATACGATCTCAGTCCACCAGTCCACGCCGTTACTTGGGATCATGTAATGATGATTGATGACAAGGCATCGGGCTTCTGTGGCGAAAGGTTTTATATCGACTGGCACAGAAGGTAGCTCTCACTCTGAATTTAGGATTTTTGAAGCAATGTTAAAAATTGAAAAGGAATCTTTTTCTGGAATATTAATAACGTAGAACTTATTATACGTATATTCTGCGGGAAGGGTCTACGGGAACGGAACACTATCTGGAAAATAAAACAAATAATAACATATCTTTCGCACCTTGCTACAGAGTAGGAAGGAGAGGCTTATAAGTTTGCGTCTATAGTTAACAGCAAAATGGCGCAGTTCATCATTGGACGCGGGGATCTAATTAGCGATCGTCGGTCGGTCCTAGATGCAAGCATCGTGCCGACTAGTCCATCTCGGTCGTCAACTTGTACGGTTTAATTAGAATATCTATTTATTAATTTCAATTTTGTCTTCATTATTTTTCATTAAGTCTTAAGTTTTATTGCGATATTACGTGTTTTATCACCTCACAAAATGAAAGTATTAATTTTGTTTATGAGTAAAATTGCCGTATAATAGCATGTGATATTGATGGAAGTAGGGTAATACTCAAACCAGTTAACTGATCTCTTTCATACTTATAGAAACAGTACGAGACAGATATACAGTATAATTATTATTATTGTACTTGGCAGACTCTTGCCAGGTGTTAAGCCGACACGTGATGAGAAAAATAACTTCTTTTTTTTATGCACTTGCAATGATAAAAATGCATCTGCCGCTAAATTGTTCTAATGACATACTAGATAAACACGCAAATATCAGTAGAAATGGCAACTTTCTTATTGCACCTGTGTTTTTGTTACCGAGCCGTTCATTTAATTTGCTTAGTGGACCAGTATGTATATAATTGTTGATGAACAATCTACATACATGCATATAAGAATGTGATATATTGGTCGTTATATGTGATATATAATTTAGAATATAGAATTCGCAGCAGCTTATTAACTTAGAATTTCTTTGAAATGAATTTGAAATTTTGAAGCGAGTGATTTCCACGAAAATAAGCTATATTAACTAGGTGAACTCAACTGGATTATCTGTGATCGTGAAAAGAGACTACGACTTTCTCGTTTCGAAATAATATACGCGACCATTCAGCTTTTTGAATAATAGGCACACTTTGTTATTCTGCGAGAATAATACATAGATGGTCGTAGAAAGAAATCTGGCGAAGATTAGATTTTGTCCCGCACAGTAATTTGAATTTCTTTGAAGACGGACACCATAAAAGTGAAATATTGCCTTGACGGCAAGACTGCGGTGAATGTACAGCTAAATATTATGATTACATGCCAATGTAGGTGTAACATGTTATTTCTTTTGACCTTATCTGTGGGACAGGTGACGGCTCTGACGCTTTTACTGCAAATGCTTCAGAGAAATGCATCTTTGAATTTAGAGCCTATAATTTGATGTAGTGTCTGTGTAATAACGTCAGTGCAGTAATTTACTGATCTCCCAATCAATCACAATGACATCAAAGGTTTGTTGGTATTTTTAGTTATGAAATGAATTAAAAAAATAATACAAACGTTTTAACTTAACATAACGCAATATTATTTTCAAAATCAATCTATTTAACTTTGAATATACCATTAAATTAGTTTTCTATTTAAAAAAATCCAATGGTAAATAATTAATTAGTATCCCGGTACATTTTCACACACGGCCACCTAACTCTAAACTAGGATACTCTGCACTATGGTTGCCAGATACTGGTATACTTTCAAAAATACTTTTACTTGCACAGATAATGGTGTTTCCTTTACAATGAATTAATTCAATTTGCACAAACAATACTTTTACGTCAAAACCCTAAGAGACAAATCACTATAATTCATGTCCTCTTTTCGGAGTTAACTTGATGTATATTGCGTAAAAGAAACGTTACTTAACATTTATTTTAATTTACTTTGTCACGCATCACGTTCCTTTTCAACCGTTAAAATCGGGTTACTTGTTACGGTATTTATAAATTTAATTATAACATTAATTTGCTCAGAGGGACAAGCCAATAAGTTGCTTTATCTGACGCACACATCTTTGGTAATTTGTTAGCTGATGGTCATGACCATCGTGTAATTTTTTTTCCTTCGGTCTAACTTGAAAAGTACATTATACTATAGTAACGTTCAACATAAAATAGTCAGTACATTGAACGGTAGCTTTCTTTATCAACTTTAGAGATTGTAAATAGTTTAAAGGTTTTTTTTGTGCGAAACAAAATTTTGTAGGTGATCCTCAAAATAATTTCATACAAAAAAATTATTGACTTGATCGGCGCGCCTCGGGGGATGATTATTGTCAGTGGACGACAGTGGAATCGCGCAATTGTTGGTGAAAAGGCTGTCATTCCATTTTGTACAAATATAGTCGCAATTAACTAAACGGTAATCGTAAATGTATTGGTAAGTAATTCTCACGATATTCAAGTAGACAGGAATGAGTAACACTGTCATTTTATATAGTCTTGTTATATTAATATGGCAATGAGCAATGATCATATTTTATACATTACATATTTCATTATTAGCTTAGTTGATTGGTATTTTGAGACCATAACAAGAACATAAGATGCATTTTTTCTGTATGAAATGTATGTTCAATTCAGCGTACTGTTTATGCTCTTTGAGGGTTGTGAGTAGGTCATTTATAATAAGCTAGCCTCGTATTATTTTGTATTTAATGGTTATAATTAGTTTAATGTTTAATTGTTTTGAAGGCAGTTATGTCACTCGCCGTTAACAAAGTGACGTGTGCAAAAAAAAAGTTAAAGACCTGAAGAAGTCGTATTTTACTGTGATAACATTACTAGCAATAATATTACAGACGATGGATTTACAACCGCGTGCGAGACATAAAAAGTAATTCAACTTTGCTCAGACTGGCACAATGCGACAAAAGTCAACGGCCTAAGCCAAGCCATTGGAACCAATCCAAAAAGCCTCCCCATGTTGCTTCTATAAACTATAACGGCAACTAACAATTATTTAGGTAGGTACACCACGTAGAAAATCCGTACTATGAAGAAATATTACCGGTTCAAGTTGAGACTTGGTCCAGCCTTAGGTGTGGATTTTCGAAGTTTTGTGCGGTTTGTCAGAACATTTTGGTTTCGCGTTGGCCTCTTTTGGGACATAGGCCCATATTTTAAACGAAAAGTCAGTGATTATGCTTGAGGCGCATTTATCTCTTTTTGACAAAGCATAAAACTTACCAAGTACACGTTTCACAGATGGGACAAACTGGGCACAAGTAAGACCATTATTGATTCAAAGTAAAATCTGAAATTGATTTAATTATTCATATTAAATTAAGGACAGTAAATTAGACACAAGAGATTTTTTTTTGTTATGACGCACATAGCCGTTCACTGTCCGCAAATGTGTTAAGATACCAGTGACAAAACATTGTTGATCGCATAGTTAGAACAAAAAGGACCCAATACGAAACATACCGATTTTGTTATTTAAGTTTTGTATCTTTTATGTTAAGGTTCAATTTCTAAAATGACACATTTTGTTTTGTGTCACTTTTGTTCTCATCAACCGTCAGATCAGGTCCCAGCAAGAGATCCATCGAAAGGATCGGTGATGTACTGACTGAAGGTAGCCTGATAGGTGGTTGGATTCGGTGAACATTTACGCAAAGATATGTGAATGTTGACGAGGCGAAAGGATTAAATGTCATACAGTTTTGAGTAACACAAAGTGAAATCTGTTGTAGTCTCTGGTTCGTCGTAAAAGCCTTTGTATTTGTACAGCTTTTAGGTTACTGTTTCATAGTAACTGGCGGCCACTTCATCGCCCAATATCATCTTGAACTTACCGTTTACAGAAAAATGTTAACATAAAGCAAATGTCTTACATTGAAGCGATATCACGGTATCATTTATTTTCTATCATTACAAAGTCGTGAAACAAAGCAGTCTTGTAATAAATATTACTTCTCCTTCGATTTACCTCGATGCATGTTGCCATGAATCTTTGTTTCCTGTTACTATGTGCATTAAGTGCGAGAATTGAAAAGCTACGAATTGAAGTCCCAGTTTGCTTTTTGACATTGGGCGTTGGGTACACAGTGAGGGACCTTTCAAATTATACAGTTTCGATATGGCACTAGAAATTGCTCGATCACTATTGGACGGAAGATCAAAGGTATTTTGTGGCGTACGTACGGAGAATGTATCTTTGGTTCAAAGGTTGCACATTGTCACTTCTAACGGACACTGGGGGTTGTCGGGTAAAGTAATTTATTAACTCCGTTACTGTGTTTCGCCTTTACCTTTCCATTCTGTGATAGATAACAGAGTGCAAATTTTTTCAACCTACTTTCCTAGTACAAAGTGCCCGTGCCTTTGAGGCCGTTTTGAGATCAGTATGGTGATGTTTTTTTTTTTTTTAAATAAGTATGTGATACGTATATATTTTACAAGCTATTGAGCTTGTGAAATATACACGGGCTGATTTGTAGAATGAATTGTGTATATTATTAAAAATATTTTTGGCAATTGACCAGTGAAAATCAAGGATAATAAAATGCGTGCTATATACGTAGAAAGAAAGTTTCACAATTACTTTTTATAATTATCTGCTTAATCATTGTCAAGGGTATTTTCAATTCATTTTACAATCCTTGGTGATTACCCAATTCATTAATGCGGTTGTAGCTTGTCCGAAACGGGAAACATGTAACGACTAAAAAACAAAAAAATCTAAGATCTGTCAAAATGAAAAAAAAAAATGTATTCCTCGCTACCAGTCGCGCAAGGAGGCCGCAACGGTATTTGATTTTAAGAAAAAAAGGTTTAAAAGCCTAAAATCATCACCCCAACAATTTAACAAATAGGATATTATGCTGCTCGACGTCTTATGAAGTTGCGATGAATAATTATAGATCCTTAGCACGGCCGTTAGTGACTTTGTTGTATTTTAAATAAACATCCGTTTAAAATTCTCGAGTGTGAAGGGCTGAGCTCGATTCTATCGACCCTCTCATCTGACCCTTGTTGAGTTCAAATCGTGCCCATTTTTCAGAGTCAAGAGTGTTCTCGAACGGAACAAAAGTATATATGTACGGTATTATAGTATTTCTATTTTTGGAAGGTAGTTAGTAAATTTTAAACACTTTGTCTTAACTACTCAATTTATTACTTTGCGTCTGTGGTCCAGTTGGTCGGACCCTTGACTTGTAACCGGGAGGTCCCAAGTTCGAGTCCGGCTAGTGGACGTATACCAATAGGACTCTTTTTCAGAGTCTATGTACGCAACGCAACGCTCGTACGGTGAAGGACAACATCGTGATGAAACCCGCACACCACAAGGTGTGTGAACCCTATACGGCGATGGGCTCACCCCCTGTCACGTTGGGTTAAATACGCTTGGTGAACCGTGGGCATATTTGCTTATTAAGCAAGTGCCTCTGCCTACCCCGCTTTGGGATTAAAAGGCGTGAAGTGTATTTATTTTTTTTTTTTTATTACTCATCACAACAATTTTCTAAGGTATATTTATGTTTTTTAGTTTACAATTATTGTTTTTCTTGCTCTTAATTTAAATACTGTTATAAAATATGTTACAAAGTTTTATAAACATGTGATAATTTGTTTTAGCATAAATTGTTATTCGTTCCTACCTAATGTACCTAATTTGAAGTATCTAAGTTAAGTGTATGTTGCTGTGCCCTTACAGGGTTTCATGTTGATACTTCAGTATTTTTTAGAACGCAATAAATTATTATGATTGTACGTAATAATATGCAGGAATACCAGCAATAACATTATTACGTATAATCGTGTTGGTGTACTGTTTACTTAAGATTTTAATAGGTTAATATTTGAGTCATATAATATCAAAGGCGGCAGAGTCCACAAGATACTGGGTGGACACTGCCGCTTTTGATATTATATGACAAATTTGTCAGTTACCTATTCCTAGTAAATGTCTTCATAGTCGGTGTCTTGTACCATTTTGTTACTATTATCTCTATAAATAATTACTATCTTGAGTTATTAATAGTGTGTTTCACAGAGGGGTAGTCAAATACAATGGACCTCCAGTTGTCTAATACTGACCCTTTTAGCCTCTTCACACATTATGTAATCCAAACCAAGTGTAACTAAGTAAATACTTAAGTACAAAAATACACTTCATGCATTTAATCCCGAGGCGGGTTAGGCACTTGTTAAGCAAATGCCCACGGTTCACCAAGCGTATTTAACCCAACGTGACAGGGGGTGAGCCCATCGCCGTTATAGGGTAGGTACCTTCCTTGTTGTGTGCGGGTTTAATCACGATGTTGTCCTTTACAGCACGAGCGTTGCGTTGCGTACATAGGCTTTGAAAAAGAGTTCCATTGGTACATGTCCAGTAGTCGGACTCGAACCCACGACCTTCCGATTCAAGTCAAGTATCCGACCCACTGGACCACAGACGTATAATAAAGTACTTAAATGATTCTTTGAGCCACACTTCTAATTTTAAAACATAAAGACATCATAATGGCCATAGGC
This sequence comes from Conopomorpha cramerella, assembly GCA_012932125.1. Lineage (NCBI taxonomy): Eukaryota > Metazoa > Arthropoda > Insecta > Lepidoptera > Gracillariidae > Conopomorpha > Conopomorpha cramerella. The sequence continues at coordinate 10,188 of SJJU01006689.1, forward strand.
ATAACACAAAATTTTTTACTTACACAGAAATAATTTCGATACACAATGATTTAATAAGTTCTTTACCTAATATCCTTATTTCCTATCAAATGATTAGTGATGATTTACTGAATTTGTGTGTATAAGTAATTAGTCAGTTATATTACACTCGTTTTCCTTGAGTGATTAAGTAAATACCTAACATAAATTTCATCGGAAGTGTGTTAAAGAATTTGGCCTAAATAATAATTCGTGGTTACTGTTTCCTTCCTAGTACGTACTTGCATATTAAACAGTGTGCGCCACACATTGACCAGCACTGCATAGGAGAAAAGGATCACATACATAGCTGCGGGATTGTGGGAAAACCTCACCTCGGGATCAAAGGGGACGCGAGGATGCTCATTCGTTAAAGCGATGCATGACAAACTTCCTCTGTTATTATGTGCGCCTGGTATTTGCCAGCAACAATACCCCGGCCGGTCGGTTCGAGATTTATGGGGATCTTTGAATGGATATGTGTGTGGGTTCAGGTGAATGATTGGTACCCTGGTAACATGCCAGGAATGTTGATAAGCTTCAACTGTACTGAGATAATCGGGTTATTAGGACTCTGAAGCGATTTGTTGGCTTAATCCGTGGTGACATAATATATTTGTTCGCTTGACAGATCATGTTAATAATCGTCTTTGGAAAATTATCTAAGTCATTGAATATATAAATAATACATCATCATCATCATCATCATCATCAGCCCATACTTGTCCATAATAATAATATATAAATAATACATACTGTATGGTAAATCTGAATGATTGAAGTTGCAGCTTTAGTTAATACGGTTGCAATTAGATTAATACTATTAAAAGGAACACTTAGAAGTTTAAAAATTCAACTTTTATAGAAGCGTTTCACAAAACAAAAATAATCACAAAAGCATCAAACTGTGGAAGTTCCTTGGCCTGTAATAAAGTGCCACATAAATTCTGAGGCTAAAAACAAATAGTTTCCAATGCATAAGACAACAATATTGATCAAACTTTATCAGTGTGCGGTTCAACAAAAACTGGGTCAGTGTATTATGTCCCACTATAATTACCTATACACATTTCAACGTTCGATGTCTTCCAGGAATTGGAGAGGTTTCGCTTTAGGCGATCTAATCCGGACTCCGGAGGGAGTATTGATTCGATGCATGTTCAACCAACATTGTGACGTTATACGCTAATACTCTAGGAACATTGATGAAGGGTATCATTGTTGGATGATTAGTGACTTTGAGTTGAAGTTTGCAAAATTAAAATATTACTATATGGTATACTCAGTGGTAAAACTTTACAAGCTTTGTACTTTTATCAGTCTAGAAGTTATCTAGGACAAACGAAGGGTACTAATACACATGCTAGTTAGTGGCATGCTTTTGCAGCGATTCCCGTAATATTATACGATATAACACAATCGAAGCTTTGAGATATTTGACGCGTCCGTGGTTACTTACAGTAATAGCCCCAAAATCATGGCACTAGCATGTAGTAGCATGTCTATCAGTATTTTAAGGCCGCAGCTAATGCTCGAGAACCGGAGACCGATTTTCGCGTGCAACATCTTTGTTTTTAAAAAAAAGGTGGAGGTTCGTAATTTGTCGGTTTTTTATGTTTGTTACGTTAGCTTTTTACTGGGTGAACCAATGTGGATGATTCTTTTTTTGTGTGAAAGCTGTGTCCTATTTCTAGACAGATAAAAGTACAAAGTAGGTCAAATTTTACCACTAATTTCGGGCTTCAACACTACCAAATTCAACAAACAATCTTTTAGAATATATACTCTTCTTCAACGTTCTTAAGAGTCAATACTCTAGAACGCGTAGAACATCGCAGTTCAGTCAACATGCAGATGTTCTGTCTACTCCATTAGGAATCATGGGCGTTTATCCAAATTATCAATACATAGCATAAAACAAAGTCGCCTCCCGCTGTTAATGCTTAGATCTTCAAAACTAGGCAACGGATTTTGATCTAGTTTTCTTTAATAGGTAGAGTGTTTTTAGATGAAGGGTAATAATATTACCTACATATTATGTATAATACATGACTAATCGCAGAGAAACACTGTTAATAATTTATACAGGGAAAACAACGTTTGTCGGGCTAGTCAGCTAGTTCATAAATATTTAACAGTCATTTAAAAGTCACTTCAGAACAGTAAACGAAAAACTTTGTGTGTTTGACATACATTACAAACATAACAAAAATGTATCTATTCCTACAGGATTTGCGGGCTGGGCGAATCAAAATAATTTATGCATGCAAGAGTAAGACTTCCCTCGCTCGTTAACGGGTTTCCTATGATCCGTTCTGAATGATTTAACAACCTTCCTTTTGCATTCACGCTTAAAAGCATTTTGCTGGTTCGTTCATGAAAAATTGAACGTGTTTCCTGATTTTTTTTGCGGCGTATTTTTTATTTTGTCCAATAAAAAGTGATGGCAATTTACACATTTTCTTTAAATAAAAATATAATCAAGGTAATCGCCGCTGCAGTGTGTCCATCCAAAATATATGATTAATGTATGGTACAATCATACAATTTAATTATTCATGAACCACTTCATAGGCATTTTCTTCGAAACCGTTAAAACACTTAGCTAAGTGTCAAACTGTCACCGTCCTACGGAAGTCGACGATTTTGAACCTAATGATATGCTAATTTATATACGTAGTATAATAATTTAATTACGATTGGTCGACACTCATTTTGTCTAAAAAAGATTGGCAGAAAGCAAACGCAAAGTTCGTTTTTATTATATCGATATATATCGATTCGACTAGTTTATACTTCCACTTCTAGAATAATGCTACGACAATCAAATATTATGTTTTTCAATATCTGATTCACTAAACTCATCCTTTCAAGTAACAACCAGATGTCTTACAACCAAATTCAATATCCCCGCCCCAGGACTGTTCGCTTATAGTTTGACCTATTAAATAGCGGCTGCCAGTTACCTGCGACGACAACGACGCGAATGCGCTATAATTAGCTGCTAACTCCCAACACTAGAGTTAAAACTTCTCTATAAATCTAGCTACATCACTTGTTGTTACGGATGCAACCCAGGTTCCGCCTGTCGAATAAACTTTGAACAATATTGGCCGGGCTGAGCGAAACGATTTGTACAGCGAATGGTCCTTTCACTGGTAACGGTTCTTTTGAATTAGAGATCAGTATGAGTTTTTAGTTGCGGACAGGAATGGTGGCAGTTCGACCGCAACCTGAGTCAGGAACAGTCCATATTTGTTGAAGTTTGCGAGTCGCTTACTGTATCTGAGAGTGCGGAAGTTGGCGTTTGTTGTTGTCCGTTGCAGCGCGGCCCTGGCTGTAGTGGGAATAAAAATCTGATTTCAATTATAAAAGCAGTGGTATTATAGAAATATCGTTATTGATAGGCCATAAATCAATAGACCGACATGAATACTGCTTATGCTTGAAAGTTGCTTAGGCCGATCATATGCTGAGCTCTAATACTTTTGTGTTTTGAGTCACATCCTCTCATATTATGTTTAATTTTCTAAGACGATTACAAGTAGGTACTTACAGAATACGGATTTGCGGATACAGGAATTACGTTTGGCAAATATTCAGATCACGACGAAAAATATCTGTCTCTCATTTCGCATATAAACTCAAGTAATTCCTACACGTTTTGCCTACCTGTGTGACGTGGGTACGACAGCTATAACAGTCTCCAAAGACAGAATGCTTGTCAGAGATTAGGTAATTAAGTGCTCAATGAGAACTTGGATCTTCACTTCGAAGTTACTGAAATACCTCTCAACTCCCATCTCCAAAACTTTAGCTACAAATTTGCTTCTACGTACACATTTACGTGTGTAGACTTTTGATCACTTACATTATAAGAGGTTTTTGGAAGAGCTAATATTGTGGCTTTATATTAACGTGAAAAGTTTTGTTTTACGACGTAGGTATTTAAAGAAGATATTATACTGGGACAAAATTTTAATATAGACTATCATCTGTAGTAGTATTCAGTCGAAACTGTCTTCATGTATCTTACAAAAGATGTCGAAGGCAAACTATCAAATACCTGCCCTAAGCAAAATATATAACATATGAAAAGAAATCGACTGGGAATAATACTATGTTCATACGTAATGATAGAAATACCGTCGACTCTCAGCGTTGATTTGTTTTGAAATCCTCCGAGTCACCATCTCTTCTTGGAAAAGATGGATTGGCACGCGTCCAGGAATGCCTCAGGGATCCAATTTGTCACCACCTAACCTAGGCTAGGTACAAACAGAATGCACTGTTTCTTCGAACGAACGCCGTGTTATGACGAAGGAGATACTTTTTATTATTTTCCAAGAAACATTTCAAAAGTGAAACCTTCCACCACGAAATGAATAAATACCAATTTGTTCAACCGTACAATTTCGTATAATAATATTCTTGATCAGCTTCAATTCCTGAAAATGTATGAATAAATTATTATTCCTGTAGAAATAATGAAGTTCCATCTAGCCTTTTCACGTAGAATTTAGGTTTCGCATTTTTTCCGTTCGCCTCGTTTCATTTGCATAGGTGCATAATCAAGCTTCATTTTGTTTCTACCCTCTTTTCAGCTTTTACCTACCGATGGTTGCATTTTTATGTAAGCGTGCTTCCAAAATATCTCTTGTACAATTTCTTTAAGCCTATACCATTTTCGGATGACTGGATAGACATTCTAAATGAAATTTAACATTACTACTCTAACAAAACAAACCTTAACACAAGAACACTAATTATGTCGTACATATAATACTTATCAAGTTCTGGGAGATGATATTATCATGACCAATTACACTAAATGGGACTCTGAAAAAGTTATACCTACCTACAAAAATATATTTCACTTAATTATGCAGATTTTTTTTTGTAATTTATAGAGTTAAGTAACCAAGAGCCTTTAAGTACATCCCTACCAGTTTGTTTCAGAGATTAGTGGTTGAAAAGTAATTTTTAGCTGTTAATGATATATTATTTTTTAGTACTATATTAAGTATTACATAGGCATTTTCATGTAACGTTATTCATGAAAAACCATGACTGTGATCCATAACGTTCTCAGTATCTACATGGAATAACATTTTGAAATGTATGATATATTATCTGGACAGTTCTATAACGGTAGAGAGTGCTGCTGGAATCAATCTCGTAATCTAAACATAGGAAGTAAAAGTCTGAAATGCGATCCCTTAGTTATTTTTCAAGAATCTTTTAAACTTCCTGCCCTTCCTTTGTTCAGTGTCCGTTCATTAAAACTTCTATAGGAAAGTGAAGAGATCAAGAGACTCTTGAATCGGGGTGTGTGTAAAAGTGAATTTAGTTTTATTAATCATCAAGGGTACAAAATGTACAGGCAATTATTTGTACTTAAGTTATTAATTTGAATACTTACGTCACTTCGTGTTGACGACATTATTATGTATATGATCCTTTTATATGTATATATCTATAATATAAGAACCTTTTGACTTCGTTAACAATAATTATGATTTTAATGATATTGCAAAAGAACCTATTCTTTATATTATGATTTTCAGATGTGAATACTGACAACGATCGACGTACTAACATTGAGCTTTTTAGGAAATGAACTTATTCTACCTCATGTCAGCATGTTGAATGGCGTCTAATTCTACTAATTTGTTTAAAGTTACTAAGTCGTTACTAACTCTGTTGCATCATTGATATGTAGTGAGCTGAATGCTATATTATAGTTAATGCTATATAGTATTTTTTACTAGATGCGAATTTGTAAAAGTTTGCAATCCTTGTTTTTGTCTCCCAATGTTCGACGAAAGAGAATTGAAGCTGTGTATGATAATTTTAATTTATACTAAAGAAGGCAGTTTTTCAGAATTATAACGACGTTTACTTGTAAAGCTGTGCTTTGGTATACTTTCATAAAATAAGTATTTTTTTCAAAGATCCTTTGTGATCCTGCAAATAAAAGTAATTTCATTACGACTCAGATTTATTTCACCCTCATGGCAAAGTATAAAATGTTAGAAATTCAGACACCATTATTTATTTCTTTTCGAATTTGTGTTTATAAAATATTGGGATTTATTCTGACAATCGTTACAAAATTAAAAGATTCCTGTGATATTTAAAGATTTCGTTATTGTATCCACAACAATATGTTGTGATTTAAAATATAATTAAATGTTTCTACCGGATAATACTGCGTGATATTAATTAAAGTTAAACATTTAGCATAGCTTCGTTGTTTGCTCGACGTTTCGTAAAATTTCAGTTTGTAACCAATATTTTTTTCAAAATTAGGGTCTGCGTAGTAGAATTGCATCCCTAGTGTATGCCCGCCCCCTTTTGCTCAAAAGCGTCCCTTTGTCACGTCGTAGTCACGGTGTCGACGATTTTGAGGATCCTTTTGTCTGCTCTGAGTGCGTCTGGTCGAATAGACCCCTCTACTGTCGCATGGGAGTGTTGGCAGTTGTTTTTTTTTCCTGCGACCTATCTAAGCTGAGAAAATTGGTGTGACTATAAATTACTAGATCAGATTATCAAGCAAGTGAAATGTGGGTAGATATCAATGATACTCGTATCTACTCGTAGGTACTCGTAAGTAGCTCTAGCTATTAGGCAGCTATTGTGTCTTTGTCTCGTGGTACATAATGTAAGTGCGTAGGTATCGAGAGGGCGGGCGGGGGAGAAGTACCGTCGGCCAAGGCAGTGGATTATTAGTATTGTTGACACTTCTTGTATCACTAGTGTCACTTAAATATCAATAAGGTAGACATTGTATGTAATAAATTGACTTAATGTCTTATGAAGTTTATACGAATCCTTTGGTTGGTAGATCAGATTCTTAGTCTAGTACATATAATAATTCTAAACCCTCTGCTTTCATATCAGTAGGCATACTTGCAATGTAAATTTTCAATCTCCCTCTGACACAAATCAATGGAATTACATTTATCACCACTTTGGACACCGTGCTGCATTAGCGAATAATAATAATGATAGTCTAGTTAGTTTAGAAGTCGCCTAGAAGTCACACATAGAAAGGCTTGATCGTCGAGTCTTTTGAAGCCCAATAGTTTCTCAGCCGTAGGTATTTCAATTAATCTTCACTAGCTTTTGCCCGCGGCTACGCCATTCCGTTTGAATTATTTTTTAGATCTGTCTATTGCCTTTTATTTACAACCTTCGAAGCGTCAATACAGACACCAGCCGGCAAACGCCATTGAAGTACCAGGATACAAATGATTTAGTGAATGAATCAGTAAATCTTCTTATTGAAATTGGTGCATTCTTAATACACACTCTGACAGAAAATAGTGTCAGCCATTGACTTCTTGTCTTGTCTAAATGACAACTCACACGTTCCATTGGGTTAGCTTGGGGTATTTGCTCCTATTTTTATCCTGATTATCAGATGCACAGATTAGATAGCACAATGCAGAGATGTAAAGCTCGGGTGGCTGTGATCTTGTCCCTGGGGGTATGTATCATTGAACTGGTGATAACTGTATGTTTCGCACACATTTTGATTTGTGTATTAAATTTTCCTCATGATTTTTGAGTTATTAATAAAATATTTACGTGAATACCATATTAAGAGCGTCTGTGGTCCAGTTGGTCAGATACTTGACTTGTAACCGGGAGTTCGCGGGTTCGAGTCCAGCCGGACTCGAACCCGAACTGAACGTGTACCAATGGGACTCTTTATCAGAGCCTATGTACGCAACGCAACGCTCGTACGGTGAAGGACAACATCATGATGAAACTCGCACACCAC